>JAAIIK010000009.1:52894-70640 GCA_014706435.1 Silurus glanis
TGTGTGTGTGTGTGTGTGTGTGTGTGTGTGTGTGTGTGTGTGTGTGTTTCTATGTGATTAGCCATTTGGAAGATTGAGAAAGACATCTCATACTTTGTTTAAATACAGAGAAACCCCTTTTATAAAACATATCTGGGACATAGAAGTTTTTTTAGCGACCACATTTATGGTAGAAAAATGTGTTTTTTCAATTCCAAACCCTGCCCCCTGCCCTATGATTGGCCGGTTAGTGGCTTTTATTTAATTCTCACTTATGGATAATGAACATAATGAGGATTTGTGACAAAAAAAGAATTCAAAATTGTGCTTTTAATTCATTTCATTGATTGATTGATTGATTGATTAATAAATTGGTTAAATCATGGTTCTTGCTTATATAGAATGAAAAATGGAGTGATCGAAGTGTGTAGAGAGAATGAACAGAATAATAAGTAACTTTCCCTGACTTAAACAGCGATGGTACAGACAGAGCCTGTTTTTTTCCTGTTGTGTCTGCAGGAAGTTACAGCTCTGCCTCTGCCATGTTAATCTGTATTCTATGTGACTCTCAGGACACGCCTCGTTCTCCGTAGTAGAGAGTAGCGATAGCAGCAGCGGTGCTGAGAGAACACGGTCGAGAAAAAGTTTAGCGAGGAGAAATCGATCTACATACAGAATATTGGTATAGTATAGTATAGTGCATATATATTAATAAATATATAAATAAATCAAGATGCAAATATGTGAAAAACAATGCATCTCGATACAAATGCCAACCTGCATCCGATGCGCACAATTCGATGCATCACATCGTTAACTTTTATGCTACCTGTAATGTATATACACCACTTTAGTCACTGTTCCTATTGAGACACGTAAACCAAGTGCCCTAAGAATAAACCTTTTTTGCCATCGTGGTCCAAAATTGAGACCAACTGGGTACATGATGGAGGATGGAGGAGGTACTTTATAATTGTAACATATGTTTTACAGCACAGTACAATCATTTTTTTCCCATATCCCACCAATGTTAGGAAAGTGGTGTCAGACATGATTAAGCACCCCTTGAAAACAAAGGATTAAGGGCCTTGCTCAAGGGCCCAAGAGTGGCAGCTTGGCAATACCAGGGCATGAACCCCCTGATCTTCTGATCAGTAACACAGAGGGTTGTAGGATGTTAATTAGATCACGCAGTACAGCATCTACACACGTTATACAGTGTATATCTGTTCCCTGACTGCAATAAGAAGCACACTCGGTCACAGCCTTTCACCATATGGCATCCCGAGCACGAGGCCGCTTGTCTCTGAGCTAAAATATAGAGTAGGGTAGAGCGATTATGGCAGGCGTGAGCAGTGATATATACGTGCCCCTAATAAACCAGGCTTCTATTTTCGACCATAAACACCTGCCTGTCCTAAAAAACACCCTCGCGCACCGCTCCCTCACACACGATGGCGTTTGTAGAACGGAGAAAGCCCGAGAGCGAGCAGAGCGTCCTCGCTTTTTCTGGTCTGTTCGACGTGGGAGTTCCCTCTTATCTGTTCCACCTGAGGAACATCAGTCAGCACTGAAAACTCGGTTCGTAGACAAGTTAGCGGACAAAGTGAGCGAACATCTGCCGGGTTTTTATCGTAATTATTTAACGCGGGTTTTTATTCCGACAGAACGTTTTAAATCTTGGATGATGTGCATCTGTTCGGAATGATAAAACATGCACAGTAAGGAACGGGGAGGAGAACGGAGGAGATCTCTAAAGGGGCTAATGTTTCTTTCTGTCTGGGTTCGTTCCTCCCTATCCCAGAGGAGGCGGTGAACGAGGTGAAGAGGCAGGCCATGTCTGAGCTGCAGAAGGCCGTGTCTGACGCTGAGAGGAAAGCTCACGAGATGATTTCAGCCGAACGCTCCAAGATGGAGCGAGCGCTAGCGGAGGCCAAGAGACAGGCCTCGGAGGACGCGCTGTCCGTCATCAACCAGCAAGAGGACTCCAGTGAGGTGGGTCTCTTGTTCTCTCGTTCTTTACACAATCAGCTGGGCCACTTTCTGCCTGTAGCTCATAGCTAGCTCCACCACCCATTTCATGACCACTCACACTCTTCACCGTTCTCAAAATAGCTCATACAAATGTGATGAAGAGCGCCTGAGTAAGTGTGTGTTAGATGAAGAAGGCATCTGACACTCATCGAGACTCTCGCCATCACTTTGTTCCTTTTATCTGCCATTCTTCTGCTTTATGTCCTGCTCGCCGAGGGTAGAAATGCTCTGATGGTGATGGTGAAGCCCCTGACTGTAGAACTGTGTGGCTTTGTGAGGAGCTGTTCTTGCACTGATATGTCGTCCATGCTTACACACACACTTCTCCCTGTGTTATTGCAGAGTTGCTGGAACTGCGGCCGCAAAGCGAGCGAGACGTGCAGCGGCTGTAACACGGCGCGCTACTGCGGCTCCTTCTGCCAGCACAAGGACTGGGAGAAACACCACCATGTGTGCGGACAGACGCTGCAGGGGCTACCCGGAGGTTCCAGTGTTCCTCTGGGAACTCCTTCTTCTTTGTCCTCGTCGTCCTCGTCCTCCAGCGCTCCGCCCATGCACTCTGAGAGTACCACTCCGGGCCCTCTGTCTCTGGTGGGCCAGGCTGGCAGTGCAGGAAGCCCCAAAGACAGCAGCTCCAGCAGTGTGTCACGTTCCACCACCCCTGCCACACCTGCCCTGCTGGACTCCTCCTCCCGCTGACCTCTAACCCCAAAGTCCGCGAGCGACACACTCACTGCTACCGCTGACGCTAACGCTGCTGCTGCTGCTGCACCTGCACCCAAAAGAAGATGAGAAATGTTTCTCGCACTTCTTCCCACATCTACGAGTTCCTCACTTCTTCTTCTTCTCCTTCTTCATCCTCTTCTTGTTCTCGACTACCTGATGCTCTCATTTATTCAACCCTAGCTCTATATTTATTAACATTGGAAAGGGTTTGGACTTGATAGCGAAAGTCAGCGATTTTTGTGCATTGTTAAAAACAAGGCAGAAAGAAAGAAATTCAAGTTCGGCTTTAGGAATCATTTAAGCCCTGGATATGTGTATATATGTATACAGTCAGCATGGAGACACCTGACTACACTCTGTCCTCTTTCTTCAGAGAAGCTTGAATACAGGAGTTCGATTCCTTCTGCCAGTCTGACACACACACACACACACACACACAACACACACACACTTTGGTTCTTCTGTCCTGGTCTGGGTTTGTACAAATGGATGGACATACAGACAGACAGACAAACAGACAGACTTCCCCTCCCGTATCCCAGCGCTCCGTTCTTCAAACCATGAACGATCTTCTTTCACCGGTTTGTTTCTGGCTTTAACAAGAAAATCCAAAAATAATGATGCTAATAATAATAAATAATAATAATAATTCTAATAAAAAAGAATAAAGACCTGATAACTACCTTGCTAGCGAGCCAAGAAAAACCTACACCGGACTCACCTCTCTGTTCCGACGTGAACCCAAAAGAAAGACACAAAAAAAAAAAAAAAGAACGCGATCCAAACCTTTTTAATACACTGCCAAAGTTTCATGGAGAAGCACTCGTCTTTTAACCAAACGCGAATGACGCAAAAAAAAAACTCCTCAAACCCGAGTTTGTGGTAGAGGCAGCAAGGGGAAAAAAAAGGAACAAATTCAATCCCTGCCTCATTCCTCTCACTGTGCCCTGCCCTCTTTTCCTGACTCAGTCCCCCGCAATCCTCTGCTCCGACCCTGAGGAACGCGGTGACGGGACACGCCGTCCGCTCAAAGCGGAAAAGACGTGTCTGCGGCGAGAGAACGCGAGGACGAGCGGACCAAACACCGCGCACGGAAATGGATTTGGCCTCGGAAGGCGCTCGGAACGGCAAACATACCCCGCAAAGCCCTCGAAAAGCCCCGAGAACGTCTGCACGAGAACAACGCCCTCTAAGGGCGAGCCTTTTGAAGCAATTCTCTTGTCATTTTGTTCTCCCAATTTTACACCGAACTTTCCCTCGTTTTTTTTTTTCCAAAGCATGAAAAAAAAAAATCATAAAAAGCGTTGTGGACTCGAGTTCTCTATCTATCTATCTATCTATCTATCTATCTATCTACCTTTTTTTATTTTTTTATTTTTTTTTTACTTTCTGCTCACTTCTCGTCTCGGTCCCCTCTGAGAAGATATCTAAGAAGGGATGAAATGTGTAGATACTGCGTTCTGGTTCTCGATGTCTCTGTCTCTGATGTCTCTCTGACTCTCTGCCTGAATATTTATTATTATATTTTTTTCGTTTGTTCGTCTCGTTATTTCTTTTTTTTTTTTTTTTTTTTTTTTTTTTTTTGGGGTCCGGCTACATGTAAAAACGTTTTTGTTTTTTTTTCTGAGGGGGAGAAATGTGTCGAGCGAACATGGCTGGTGTTTGGAGACAGCGAAAGGACGGAGGTGCAATATGAGAAGAGAATTCAGCTACTGAACGGAACCTCAGAAACCACCCGTAGGGTACCTTTTAATATAAAATCTACGTTAAAAAAAATCTATTTAAAATAACAACCATAACTTAATGTGAATGTATATAGTATTTAAAAAAAAAAGTGAGAGGTCCAAAAAAAAAAACGTGTTTGCCAAATAACAAAGTATAATGTCTTCGAATCGTTTCTCAGTTCTTTTCCAAATCGAAGCAATTGTAATTACTCGTTCAGACCCATGCTTTTTCATCGCGTCTGTTTTACTCGCTGTATATCGTGTAATCTGTAGATGTAGGTGACGGTCCTGATTTTGCCGAATCGCAGGAAGTTAGTGAGAAGGGCGGGGCTTAAGTAAAAAATATGATCTTCGCTTATACGACATCGTTGGTGCGTCTGCAAAATCAGGACCTGGAGGTGAAAACGAAGTAACCTCATTAAGTCGGTATGACGCTGATTGCAGGCTTTGACGTCACTTCCTGTTGATTTTCAGTCTGCGAGACGCTTTTGTCCTGAACCTCCGACGTCGATCATCACGCCACTTTCATTTCTCCGGTCCGTTTTTTTTACCTCGTGCTTTAGAGTCGTCGGCTTTCCCTTCACAGGTATTGGAACGCGAACACACCTCAGAGCATTGAAGGACTTTTAATGAACGACGCGATGAGCAGAATTGCCCTTCGAATGCGAACTGATTGAAACGTTTTGTGCACTCAGACGTCCTGTCCACGTGTCATACCTCTAACACGGAGCACACTTGAAGGTTTTCTTGCTTGGCGTCTTGTGCTGTTTATCTTTATTTTTTTTTTATTTAAATCCAGTGCATCGAAAAAAATGCACCGAATGATCTATTTTCTTATTTCTAAATTAATATATATTAAGTCCTTCACCTGTTCCTAGTTTAGCACCTGTGTATGATGAAGCAGGACACCAGAGCTCCATGTGGTTCTCATCAAATCCTCCTCCAACAACAGGTCCCCCCCCCCCCCGTTCATTTATCCTCAGCCTTCCCGCTCCTCGTTAGCTACCTCCCATCCTACAACTGTCAGATCGACACGTGTTCAGAGATCCGTGTCCACTAACAGACGTTCAAACCCTGCGCCAGACGAGGCCTACGGATCAGACATTATAAAAGAGATTTATATCAGAACGTCTGCCATTTTTAAGATCTACAAAGGATCATATACGCATCGTTTGTGCCATTAGTTGCCATAGTAGCGATGCACCGTTTGTGTTGTTTTGAGACGCATACCGATTCACTTTATTCCATCAAAATGAGAAAATAGAGAGCAAACTTTCCAGGAAATCCTGAACTAACATATCCCATACTCGTCCCAAAAAAAAACAGACCAAAGCACCTCTGCATGCTGGTGAATCGCAGCCTCTTGAACATAAGCTGGTACACACCCCTGATCCAAAGTGTTAAAAATATAACCAGCACACACACACACACACACACACTCCAAGACAGCATGCTGAACTGGATGTCCTGGTACCTTCATACAGAGACACAGCAAGGCATGTGCCCACGTTCTATACAATATAATAATCCACATGGATTCTTTTTTCTAACAGGAGAAGTAATGATCTGCACGCCCCCGCTGTGGAAGTACAGGTGTGGTTGTCTTTTTAAAACGTAAGCCTTACCACGTTGTAAATACTGACAAACTTTTACGCAGTTATCACGATATGGGCACGTGTCAAGCATCGGCCGACTTCGCTCGAGGACGTCCGGTGTGTTCGGTGTGTTCCCGAGCGTCAGAAGCTTCCTATCCATGATCTCGCTGTGCAAAACTTGAATATTTTAGAGCTTTAATCTTTATAAAAAGGAAAACAAAGGATACACACACACACACACACACACACACACACACATTTCACACATCTTTTATGCTTTACATGTCCGTTTAGATCACATTTCAGTCATATAAAGCCCTAAAATATGATTTGTCTCCCGTTGTGTCTCAAACCAAAGCTGAACCAAAAGGGAAGAGCTTTCTGATGTATCTTCTACTGTTTATATTATACTATATATACACTATATGGACAAAAGTTCATGGACACCTGAGCATAAGATTGGTATGTAAATCTTATTGAACATCCCCTTCCACATCCAGTCCCCATACTATCTTCCACTCTTCTGGGGAGATGTTCCACTTGATCTTCAGAGCCACAATGGTGTTAGTAAAGTCAAGTATTGATGTGGGTGAGGTGAGGAGGCCTGGGGTGGAGTCAGCGTTCACACTCATCATGTTCAGTAGGGTTTCTAGCTCTATAGCAGGAAGTTCTTCCACATCTTCCAACCCCATGTAAAGCAGATCTTCACAGAGACGTTTTGGCTTTGTGCACAGGGGCGTTGAACAGGTTTGCGTTTCCTAATTTCTTGAAGCCGAGAGACCGCATCCAAAGACGTTCTAACCAAATGTGTGTGCGGTAAGAAGTACATACAACTGGAACAAATTAGGGTGTGCCAATACTTTTGCCCATATATTGTAATATATATATAAAAACGCTTCTATTTTTGAGGCTGGGGAACATTTAGGGCTGAAAATTTCTGATTGTGAACAAAATCCACCCTTTAAAACAAACCTGTGAAGTCACATGATCTTTGTAGGCCTAAAATCTGAAACATTTCTATACAGTTTGCAAACAATCTAATTTAACGAGGGCTTTTTTTTTCGATCCCTTTTTTTCTTTCTGCTTTAATCCCACCATCCGAGAAGGGTACAAGGGGAATATTTTGCTCGGGGGGGAAAAAATGCACGTGATCAAAAGCTTTTCGGACTTTAAACCAGAAGCCTTTTATTGGTGGTCATCCACAGCTCATAGTTCCTCCTGTTGTAATGTAACAAGATGCTAACAAGGCGCTATTGCTAGCAAAGCCGGAACGGACGCTTGATCTCCCTAATGCTAAAAATAGCTAGAGACTTTTATTTTTTGTTTGTTTTTTTGTAAAAATAAAATACCTAAAGATGGAGTGACATGTTTAGGGAAGCATTATTTACTGTATTGTGCAATACATTGTTACAGAAAAGAGAACATTGTTTCTGTAGGAAAAAGGTTGGTGTGATGAAGAACTTTTTTTTTTTCTTCCTGTTATCAGTCTCTAGATGAAGTAAACTGTACCAGGAGAAGTTTGGATTTCTTTCTCTTGCATGCTCTCCTCCTCCTCCTCCTCCTCCTCCTCCTCCTCTTCTTCTCGCCCTTGTTGCCCCACTCTTTACCCCTTTTACTGTGCGCTTCGTTGGATATGTGACGCTGTAAACATTCTAAATCAGGTTATTGTCTGTGTTGAGATATGTATCTGTGTAATTAAAAAAATATGAACCATAGCTGGTTGCGTGTCCTTCATTTCCTGCCCTGATGGTGTGAGATCTTTTAACGGCTTCTCACAAAGCAGCTTCTCAGAAATAAATAGATTGAGATTATGCATTTTTAATTATGAGCGAGATGACGTTGAAGAGGAAAAAATCCCCTTAAGACTTCATGAGGAAGAAACCTTGAGAGGAACCAGAGTCACACAGGAACCCGTCCTCGATATCACTGTTAAGGATATCAACTGTTCACTGATGGAACTTTATTCGTGGCTGATGTAGACCTGGTTTTCTGGTCTTATAATTACAGTCGGAATCGACCTTCATGATGTTTACCATCCACTGTAATTTGATGTCCATGCTGAATCCATGTTAGAGCCATCTGAAGGAGCATTGTCCAATTAATGAGAACTCTAGCCAGGCATCAGGATGGAGGATTCAGGCAGGTTCAGTGGTATCTCAGGAGCATGTGGAGCTCAAGAAATGACTACAGGAAAAAAAAAAACACACTATTCATTTTAGTACTGGTATATAATGATTTATTGTACTATATTGTACAAAGATACAAGTTATTATGGATCTGGCATAAATCTAGAGTTTATCCTGGGAATACACTCATCACAGTTCAACACACACACACACACACACACACACACACACACACACACAAACCTTTATAATTCACAATTTCGCATCACAAGTTTGTCTGCTGACATGTTTGATGGAAAGGTTTGTTCAAGCAAGGCACCTGGTGGAAACCCAGATGGACACAATGAGAACCACCAAACCCCCTTCAGATGAGCAATACATAATAATAATAATAATAATAATAATAATAATAATAATAATAATAATAATAATACATTTCTGCTAGATATCTAAGTGCATCCAGATCTTCAGTAACATCACAGGTATGGATTTTGTTTAGAACACGCTGAAAGTCTCTATATGTGGGTGTACATGTAGGCGTGGCATCAGGGGGGCGTGGTCGAGCGTGAAAATCAAATTTTAATACAGTAATAATAAAGATTAAATCGAAAAGCCACGCCCCCCCCTCCGTGTCGGAGTGACGTCTCATCCGGGTCTTTTTCTGCCCCGGGGTATTTAATTAATGATGGTGGCAGATCCGTTCTTCTGCCTGGGGTTGGGCGTGTATTATTTGTGCCCGAGGGAACGCTGAAAGTGTGTTCACACACACACACACACACACACACACAGGTGACCTGCAGGTGAGCTCATTACCGGAAGGAACCGCCTCTGTTTTCTCTCTACCCTCTGCCCCGAAGCGCACGCTGAATCGGATGTGCCCAGGTGACCTCTGACCCCTATTAAGTAATTAAGGGGGTTGCAGGATCGGACGTGGTCTTCCTGCAGGAGCCTCTGTTTCCAGGGTTTGGGGTTGAAATCTCTTCTTCAGGACGTTCTTATGACTTGTTCAGTAAGTTTCTTTTGGACGAGGTTTCCAGCTGATCTGATGAAGAGGAGCCACTGAACACTGCATGCTGAGAAGGTGTGAAGGTGTGACGGTCAGGATCTTCTGCTCACATGGCGGAGCAAATGTACGACATTAAAGGAGCTCTGAACTCCGGAAGTCAGTTCTCTGAAGACCCGGTGAGTTTATTGTGGAAGAAATTCTGATATAAAAACGATTCGTTTCTCTTTAAAACATTTTTTCAGGTAATGCAGCTCAAACCTGCGCTTCTTCTGGTTTTGCTTGATGCTCCAGTTTCTCTGCTGACAAACACACGGTTTCATTTGACCCAAACTTGTTCTTCCGTGAAGCATTTTTCTGTCTTAGTGTCTCCTTTTCCATCATTCCAGCAGGTAAAAAAAAATCCAGCTTCTATCTATTATGCATTTCTTAATTTAATTAGTTGCCATTTCCATACAGATGTTCCACATGTGGAATATAGCTTTTACACACGTTTCCTCATCAGTGTGAATATTCCTATAACATGAACAGCACAAGGTCCTCAGCAGACCCCAGACTCTTGTAGGCCTTCATACATCCCACTAAAAAAAACCCATCAATGCCATTAAGAATCCCCTGTTAGAGCTGATTATGTACCAGTGGTGGATTAAGAACACAAAGCATGTAGTTGAGTTACAGTAAAGATCCACTCGCTAAAATGTGACTCCAGTAAACGTGTCCATTTAAACTTTCACTTGAGTAAAAGTACAAAAGTTTTTGCCTTCAAATGTACTTCAGTATCCAAAGTACTGCTTTATTATGACTATAATGTTCCTATGATCATTTTGTTTCACTTAATCACCTCAGTTTATGTGAAAAGACTCGAATGTGACTCTCAGCACACTGATCTATTAATAGTATGATATTAATGACTCAAACACTGATTGATTTCTATTATAATGATCACGTGTGTTGTGGTGAGTTCGAGTCTGGAGTTTCTTCATCATTTATTCCTCTCTAAATGTTCTGCTTGATGTTGAACTGATGCTGAACTGTATGTTGGTGATCAGTAGATGCACCGAGCGCCAATCAGGACACGTGTAAAACAGAGCGTGCGCTCGACCCTGATTGGTGACTCGCTGCGTGTTTCACCAGTTACGTTTTTATCCTCGTTAATAAAAAGGAACGACTGATTTCACTAAAGTAAAATATTTGACTTTGAAATGTAGTGAAGTTACAGTAAAAATCTCTGAAACGGAAAAACTTAAGTGAAATGCAGATACGTGAAAAATCTACTTAATTACAGCAACACATTACATTTACTTCGTTACTGTCCGACACTTTTGTTATATTCACTTACTGAAATTATTTCTTATATGTGGTGTCTTTTCAGAAAAAGAAGCGATGCAGTTCCTCGACTTTATTTTTACAAGAAATATCTTCCTCAGAGTTCATTAGATTCTTCAGCGAGGTCATGCTGATGGTCTTTCTGGATGGATTTGGTTGGAATTACGAGATTCTATAGCTATTGTTTTTCATTTCATGTCTTTATTTTTTTGCTATCAGTGAATCAATAATTTTTTGGAAGCCCTTTAATTTACACTAGTTTTTTCTTTAATGTTCTGAGGCCTGGTCTTTTCCATTTGTTAGATTCGGGGTTGTCCATGTTATGTACATGCTCTTCTCCACCCTGCCTGCACTCTTTTCTTCAGTTCTCTAACCCACTCTCCATTACTTCGCACTGTTGATCCCAGGTACCTGAACTCCTCCACCTCTTCTCCCTCCCTCTCATTCACACACATGTACTCTGTCTTACTCCTACTGACTTTCATTCCCCTTCTCTCCAGCATGTACCTCCACCTCTCCAGGATCTTCTCCACCTGCTCACTACTCTCACCACAAATCACAATATCATCCGCAAACATCATAGTCCACGGAGACTCCTGTCTGACCTCGTCCATCAACCTGTTCATCACCACTGCAAACAGGAAAGGGCTCAGAGTCGATCCTTGATACAGTCCAACCTCCACCTTGAACCAGTCTGTCGTTCCTACTGCACACTTCACTGCTGTCACACTGTCCTCATACATGTCCTGCACCGCACAAAATATAAAATGAATGAATTTGTAAATATTTTTTTATAAAACGGGCACTACACTAATACGGATAAGTTTAAAAATGGCGTTTTCGTCTAAAAACGTTCTGCATCTTCACGTTCGTTGTCGGTCGTTTCTCAAAAAATTGCTGGAACACCTAACGCTCGTGTTAGACCGCTTCTGTACAGCTTGATTCTGACATGCATCAGAGATTGTAACGCAACGCATGTTACAGTTTAAAGTTTAAAACGGTCCTTTTAGATGTTGAATATGGTCTTAGAACGCTTTAGGAAAGTCTGAATATTTAAGTCTGGAATTTTGAAATGGAAATGTGGAGGAACCCTGTCCATGCTCCATCCATAGCTTCATTACTTTCCAATCAATAGACAAAGTGCCATTTGGTGGTCATTTTTATTTGCTCTTTTTATTGAATTTTTTTCTATCCTGCAGGAGTTGGAAGCGATTAAGGCACGAGTGATGGAGATGGAGGAAGAGGAGGAAGAGAAGCTGCGGGAAGCGCAGTACTGTTCAGACAAGCCGTTTTCCTACGGCCCTCTACAGACAGGTGAGCTCAACCGGAGAACAGCCACGTGCTCATCACCTCCCAAACCCTGCTCGCAGGTCTGAAAGGAACCAGCAGATAAATCATTAGGTTGCCTTTCTCCACTTCTTCTTCTTGACCTTCACATCTCCATCACCCATTTTTAAGAGTTTTATATTTGTTATGACTTGTTTGTTTAAATGGCTCTGTTTAGAGTCTACAGGTGATTATATGACCTCTTTGTATCAGCAGGTCTTTTCTACAGCATGACACGTGAGGAGAGGATAGACGCTGACACCAGATCCGTCTATGTCGGGAACGTAAGCCCTGATTTTCTTTACCATTATTTTAAAAGCCACATGTTGAAACAAACCCTGTGCTTTTATATAAATTCTTTATTGTTATGATCTACAGTATGGTTCCTCAGTCATTTCCAGTAAAGTGATCGATCAGGGGAAGTAAATTAACTATGGATTAAATATGGATCATCTCCTAAAATACTAGGGGTGAAAAGATTCAATGCTTCGACAGGAGGAGTCTGAATCGACTACCGTTCTCAGTCGAATCTTCACATAGGCGTTATGAAACGAGGATCATACCATTTTTGGTTATATGGGGGTGCTTAATGTCTGATTTCACATAGAACTACTGGTTTTCTCACATAATGCTGTAAATAAACGTGAAACGAAAGGTTTAATTTTTTTTGTTTTTACGTGCGTGAATAAAACCAATTGACGTTTCACTTGGATCCGAGACGGACACGGGAGCATCTCAGTGCCAGAGATTTAAATCTTGAACAATGTCTGAGGTTTTCTGTAAAGAAATATTCTGTTCTAGTAAAATTTTTAAATCAATTGGTTGCCGGGTAGTTTAGTTTTATTCCTTGTTTTTTTTTTTTTTTTTTTCTTTCTTGATCTAAACATTTTTTTATACATTCTTTTTCTTGTGTGATGTTCTGGCTTTAAAATGCCATCAGGAGACACACACACACACACACACACACACACACACACACACACACACACACACACGATTTGACTATAAGTAAGCCTTGATGAATCAGATGAATAAAACTATGAAAATCCTTAGCCTGGGACACCTCTATGAAATACTCACTTTATTAGGAGGCATCGAATCAGGTACAGAGTTTTTGTGGTTGATGCCAGATGGTGGGTTTTTTTTTTTCCTGGAAACTGCAAAACACTTGCTGTGATTTTCTTCCACACGAATGGTGCAAAAAAAACAAAAACAACAACGGGTGGTTTAAATGAGCGAGATCAGAGAAAGAGCACACTGATTTAAATGATATCGTAACACATAGTCACTCTTTACAACCGTGTTGAGCTGAAAAGCACCTGTAGGTGTGGTTCCACTCCTGTCAGCCTGAGGATCTGAGGCTCTCATGGACACCTGGACATTTTTTTTTATTTTTTTATCTCAAGTCTCTAGATGTTATTCACACTATTACTACTCATCCATTCATCCAAACACAAGCTGTTCATGCGAAACATCTCGTTGCTCTGTTTGAAAACAGGTGGATTACGGGACGACCGCAGACGAGCTGGAGATCTACTTTAACGGCTGCGGCCACGTCAACAGGGTCACGATCCTGTGTGACAAATTCACCGGTCATCCAAAAGGGTAAAGCTGAAGCTTCTAGAGTTATTGTTCTGTATTCATGGCCCCAGGCATCGTCTGATTCGACGCCACTTTGCTGTTCTGCTTCCAGGTTTGCGTACATCGAGTTCTCCGACAGAGAGTCTGTGAGAATGGCAATGGCTTTGGATGAAACCTTGTTCAGGGGACGAGTCATTAAGGTGAGGATGAAGTGTAAATACCTGCTTTTATCAAAGCTGATGGTGAAAAGAGCACACAGAATTTACAGGGGTTTTTTTTTTCTTGTTTATCGTCGTTGTGATCGTCTTCGGTGTAGCTGCTTTGACTTTGATTTTGATCGCCAGTTATTTGGAACTGATGAATATTCTCAGTATAGAGTATTTTTAAAATAGAAAATATCAGACTGAAATAAACAGACAGGGTGCAACGGTAGACAAAATTCCCGGTTCAGTACATACCACGGGTTTTAAGTCACGGTTCGGTTCAATTTCAGTGCCGTTACAGGGAAGAAATGCGTAAAATTGCTTGTCTTTTTTTAATTTTTTCCCCATTTATTGTTAACATTTTAATTTAAATGCATCAAATTAACACAATACACCATTTTATTACATTGAATAAATTGAGTAATCGATTAAATTGGCACAAAATTTGTTGATTTAAATAAATGGAAATATTTTATTAAATGGTTTACATTTGTTAGACCTCATTTGGGAAATAGAGATTTATTTATTTCATATTTTTCTATTTAATATTTAATTTTCTAAAGCTATTCTCTAACTGTTCTACTGATTTCAGCATACTTTAACAAATGTGTGCATTTAAAAAACTAAAGATTTTTAATTATTCAATTTATTTATTCATTAATTAAGCAATTCCTTAAATCCTTTATTTATTCACTCCCTCGATTAGGGGTGTAGCGGTGCATGTATTCGTAACGAAATCTTTCGGTTCGGTGCACATGTGTACCGAACGCAGTCATTTTTACATGCTGAACATCGTTATGAGTTTAATCAGGAATGTATTAAGTGGCGGACCGTACGTTTTAGTCGCACACTTTAAATATTTCAATGTAAAACACACACTTATATACACGTCTGTATTACATAAATGGGGTCTAACAAATGTAAACCATTTAATTAGATTTTTTTTTTTTATAAATTAAATTTTTGCCAATTTAATTGATTACTTAATTTAATCAATATAATAAGTGTTGTGTTAATTTGATTTATCCAATTTAATAAAATATTATTTTATATATTTAACCAAGCATGCATTTTGTTAAATTTTTAAAAATGTGAACAGCTTAAATGTTGATCACAAATGATGATGATGATGATAATAATAATAATAATAATAATAATAATAATAAACTGTAAAAAAAAAAAAAAAAAAAAAAAAAAAAAAAACGAAAAGCAGGTTTGTTTTATTTCTTCAATTTGTTTGATTTCGTTATATGCTTTATTCACATTTTTTGACTGAATTTTTGCCTTACAATTGAAATATTTGAGGGTTAAGGGCCTTGCTCAAGGGCCCATCACTGCCAGCCTGCTGGTGCTGGGATTTGAACTCACAACCTACTGAGCAGAAGTCCATCATTTTAACCCTGCAGGTTTTACCCAAACGCACCAACATGCCCGGCATCAGCAGCACAGACCGAGGATTTGTGCGAGGAGGGCGTTTCCGGGGCAGAGGCGTCCGCACTTCCCGGTTCCATAACGGCTTCCAGGGCAGATTCCGCGGCTTTATCAGGTCAGTGATGCACACGGCTGGACAAGTTTGTGGACACCTAAACGTAAGATTCTATACTTTTTAAAGAAGAGTGGATGTTCTTATACCTGCATATGGGGACTAAATGTGGGATGGGATGTTCAGTTAAGTCAGGTGCTGATGTAGGTGAGAAGGTGAGAAGCCCTGGGGTGCCGTCAGCGTTCACATTCATTGTTCAATCGAGTTGGAACTCTATAGCAGGAGATCTTCTACTCCAGCCCATGTAAAGAAGATTCTGGAAAAGCGAAAATATCATGCTACTGCATCCAAAGTAGCTTTTGCCCATTGTGAAATCTTTATTTTATTCCTTTATTCATTGCTGGGGGGGGAATGCAGAGTAGTGATTGGTTGCTGGGTGAAATGCAGATCGGTGATTGGTTGCTGGGGGAAAATGTGGTTCAGTGATTGGTTGCTGGGGGGAAATGCGGTTCGGTGATTGGTCGCTCAATGCAGTCGACTCCGTATTTACTACGGTTTCTGTAAATAATGTTTGAGGTTTTCTGGCATTTTTGTCAGCCACCTTTATGCACTGAACAGTTGAGGGTTAAGGGCCTTGCTCAAGGGCCCAACAGTGGTAGTTTAATGGTGCTGGAATTTGTTCTTATAACCTTCTGTTTTTAGAAGAAGCTACCACTTCCCTGCATTGTATTATTGTATTGAATGTTGTTGTTGTTCAGTTTATAATCAATACATTAATTTGCTTGTTTTTATAAATGATCAGAAATCTCTCACTCCAGACTAAACAGCTCCTGAATACAGAAATATTTGATTTCTTGTTTCAGGGGAAGTGGACGAGCCCAGCCGTGGTACATTTCATACTGACAGAATGAAAAGAATCTTTTAGTTTTATTATCATTTTTCTTTCTGAGCACTCCTGGGTGCCGAAGTTCAGTGCTGTTACGTTCCTGCCTTCACCCGACTCCGTCTACACATTGATGATCAGAGTTACATTACATATTTTTTTTTTTTCTGTCTGATTTAAAGCCTGAATGACTGAGACTTGATTTACACCGATATTATTTTATTTATCCATCTTTTTTTTTATATATATATTGTCCTTTCTGTAAATAAAAAAAGAGCTGGGTAGGAGGCTGGATCCACTTCGTAATTCTGTATTTTCTTTATCTAATTTTTCTATCTCTGTTCGTTGTTTAATGTAAATCGTTGACTGGAAAAAAATGAATAAATAAACAATTTTTTTTGCTCTTTCCTGTATCGGTGCGTTACATCACTTTTATTCATTGAAAATCTTCGACTACATACAACAAACATATACACAAAGGGAACACGTGTAATTCGATATGTACAGCAGAGTCAAATCCCGCAGCTTTAACAGGACGGGACCATCATGGCCGACACGGTACTGTCAAACACCCTGGGGGGAGGAGGGAGGGGGGGGACAGACAGGGTGAGTAGAAGAAGGGAGAGAAAGAATAAATTTAAAGTTGTAAATTGTCATTAATGAGTATCTGATGTTCCAGAGTTCTTACTTGGACTGAATGGGATCTCCAGGGTTGTAGAAGGGATTGCACATGACATCTGTGAAGGAGTTGTGCAATTTTCTGAACATCTGTGGAGATGAGGAGTAAACAGTAATGTATCTGCTGGAGGTTTATTTCAAGAGTCAGAAAAAAACAGTCATTACATCTTCATCTGAAAGGGAATGTGGCACCAACTCTGTACCTCTGTGCATTTAGTGGCCAGTTTGATCTAAAACGGGACTGATTTTGAATTTGTTGGACGGTGAGTGTTGCATCTGTATACGGAGAAACATCTGTTTCTATCTGGAGGTTTTGATAGAAGTGCCTTCAGGAGCCACAGAAAGGACGAGAGCATATAACACCAGGAACTTCATACTTACGCTCCGAATCTCGTTGTCTCTCAGCGACGTGTTTGATGAGTCCACCACGATCACAAACTTCACTTTGGAGTTCGTCACATAGCCGTACCTGATACTTCAGTTAAGCTCATAAGGTCTTTCAGATCCAGAGTCATCAAAACCCTCAGCTGATTTCGAAGATGTGCTTCTGTTTAACTTACTGAGCTCATGTTCATGGTGACTACCAACATTTTTGGAATCTTTAGAACCACAGCCATCCAGATGAGATTCATCTCCTATTGATTTTCTCCTTCCATACAGACACTCTGGGCTCTCAGCATGTCTGGCAGATATCTCACCATGGATGGCAGCTCACCATCTGGAGCTTAATCCCAGCAAAACTGAAATTGCTGACCATCCAGGAAAATCATCTCCATTTCACGATCTCTATACACAACTGTCTGATCGCCATGAAATCTCAGGGTACCCATGACTAAACCAACCAGCAGGTCTGCCTCTGAAAGACATCTGACCTGTGCAGATGATCCACAATGAAGCTTCACCATCCTCTAAGGTTCTCCAACATCATCTCTCTACTACATTCCCATCAATGAGCTGCTCAATCACATTCAAAACACTGATGCTCACATGCAAAACCAAAAACAGACCAGCACCCCTAGCAATCTCACCCTCCACTCATCCCTCCATCCTCTACCACTGCACCACTCATCCCTCCATCC
>JAAIIK010000009.1:106679-121567 GCA_014706435.1 Silurus glanis
TACACACGTGTAAGGTTCTGTACACACATCTAGGGTTCTGTTTACACGTGTAAGGTTCTGTACACACGTGTAGGGTCCAGGCTCAGAGCGCTCTCAGGTGAGAGGTGAATGATTGATTGGAGTTGATTCTAATCCGCTTCACGTTTATTTCAGGGATATCTGCCCGATTCTGAAGGAACCCAAAGCCCTGGCTGCAGTTATCGATCTGTTTGAGGAGCATGTGAGGCAGAAGCATCCACACACTGAACTCATCGTAGGTGAGACTTGGACTTTACTAACACCTTGTGCTTCTGTACAAATGTCTACAAGATCTAGGGTAACATCTTCCCAGAAGATTGGAGCTTATTATAAGAGCAAATGGAGAATAAATGGCATGGGATCTTCAAAAAGGACATACCAAACTTATGCTTAGGTCTCCACAAATTTGAAATATATGGAACTGACCTCAAGTGGGACGTCCAAACCAACAAAAAAAAAGCACAATGGCCTTTGGTTTTGTGTAGCAACCCTGAGGAACTCTGAAAAGAAGCTCTGAAAAAGAAAACCAGCGAGATCTAGTAGCGACAGTGAAGGATATGTTGGTCCTCAGTAGAATAAACATGTTCCTTTCATGAAACCTTACTGGAGCTCTGTAGTCATGTGAGTTTTGTAGGAAGCCAGGCTGATGTTCTGTAGCTGATTTGAGATGTTCCTGCACATAGCAGTCTATCGGGATCAAATTCAGAAGGTTCTCCTTAGGTGCCATAGGAATATTTCCCCTGGGGAAGCTGAATGGGGTCTGGGTGATGAATCTGCAGAGAAGAACCGGGAAAGAGAACCTGAAAAACAAGAACAGTGTGGTTTATAATGGACTCATGGAATGAACGTGAAGCTCCAGAACGTCTCACCACAGACTTTATGACCATTATTTCATCCGTTTTCCCCGGTGATCCTGCTGCATGCTGAAACACACTGCAGTGACCACACACACTTTCAGACCAAACGAGAAGCAGTTGTTACTGCTAAGAAGTCGGACAAGGGCGAGATCATCAATCGGTGTTACATTGCTGTGGAGGTGAAGGGATGAGGGAAATGTCTCCTAACACTTCTGGAAATAAAGAAGAGGAACATGCAGCACATTCTGTGCCATTAGAGCCTTTTGTTGATGTATAATTTAAAACTGGATGAAGTCGATCAGGTCAAACTTGTAGGTCAGATGCGGAGGCAGTATAGTGCTGGGGGCACGGAGAAGTGGTGGTGGAGCTCAGGGATGCTGAATGTTCCTGGTAGAGATTTGTAATATCCTACAGCCTGAATATTATTCTATCAAGCTGAAGGAGCCATTAGTTGGTGGTATGGAATGAAATTGGGTGTGTTCCATGATTGGGCATATGTTCTATTTAAAGGTTGACCGACGGATAGTTTTTCCGGGTTGCGTTATACAGCCTCTAGAGGCTAATCACTGTTACCACGTGCTGTATATTGTGCTTTAAGTGTATTTATTGATTTATTTATTTATATATATTTTTTTTATCATTTTTATATATATATATATATTTATTTTTTCAGTTTTGTTTGATTGCATTTATATACCTTAATAATTATGCAAATAATTATATTCATTTTTCCCGCAGTGATGTTCGCCATAAACAGCACCACTCACTGAACCTGCTCAATCAAGTCTCGGCCTTTGTCCTACTGCGGTTTCTCGCATCGTAGCGTTTATAGGAAGTAGCCGATTCCTACGCACGACTCGTTCCGATGCTCGGCATCAGCGTTGAAGATAACTGCCTTTTCCTGGATTGTTTTTACGAGCTTTAAAAGCCGTTGAAGAACGTTCCCCCTAGAGCAGCGTATTGTAATGGTGAAGGTCAATTCTTCGCCCTTCTAATAACTATTGAAAGATTTACGCTCGTTTTCGATCCCATGCCGTGTCATCGTTTCGGTTGCAGAGTTATAAATCGTCCCTCCCTCACCTCCCTCACCTTGCCACCAAAACATCCTACATGCGCTGTCCCTCTAATAAACTCATTTCTAATCTTGTCCATCCTCGTCACTCCCAACGAAAACCTTAACATCTTCAGCTCTGCTACCTCCAGCTCCACCTCCTGTCTTCTACTCAATGCCACTGTCTCTAATCCATACAACATCTCAGGTTTCACCACAGTCCTATAAACTTTCCCTTTCATTCTTGCAGATACTCTTCTATCACAAATCACTCCTGTCACTCTTCTCCACCCACTCCACCCTGCCTGCACTCTTTTCTTTACTTCTCTAACACACACTCCATTACTTTGCACTGTTGACCCCAGGTACCTGAACTCCTCCACCTTCTCCATCTCTTCTCCCTGCAACCGCACCCCTCCACTGCCCTCCCTCTCATTCACACACATGTACTCTGTCTTACTCCTACTGATTTTCATTCCCCTTCTCTCCAGCGTGTACCTCCACCTCTCCAGGCTCTTCTCAACCTGCTCCCTACTCTCACCACAAATAACAATATCATCCGCAAACATCATAGTCCACGGAGACTCCTGTCTGACCTCGTCCGTCAACCTGTCCATCACCACTGCAAACAGGAAAGGGCTCAGGGCCGATCCTTGATGTAGTCCAACCCTCACCGTGAACTAGTCTGTCGTTCCTACTGCACACTTCACTGCTGTCACACTGTCCTCATACATGTCCTGCACCACCCTCACATACTTCTCTGACACACCTGACTTCCTCATACAATACCACAACTCCTCTCTCGGCACTCTGTCGTACGCTTTCTCTAAATCCACAAATACACAATGCAATTCCTTCTGTCCTTCTCTATACTTCTCCATCAACATCCTCAAAGCAAATAAGGCATCTGTGGTGCTCTTCCTCGGCATGAAACCATACTGTTGCTCACAGATGGTCACCTCTTCTCTCAGCCTGGCGTCCACTACTCTTTCCCATAACTTCATGGTGTGACTGATGAACTTTATTCCCCTGTAGTTACTGCAGGTCTGCACATCTCCCTTATGCTTAAAGGTGGGTAAAAGCACACTCCTTCTCCATTCCTCAGGCATCCTCCCACCTTCCAGAATCTTGTTAACCAATCTGGTTAAAAACTCCACTGCCATCTTTCCTAAACATCTCCTTGCATCTACAGGTATGTCATCTGGTCCAACCAACTTTCCACTCTTCATCCTCTTAATCGCTGCTCTCACTTCCTCCTTACTAATCCTATCTACATCCTGCTTTACTAACTCCACATCATCCAACCTTCTCTCTCTCTCATTTTCCTCATTCATCAGCTGCTCAAAATACTCCCTCCACCTTCTCAACACACTCTCCTCACTAGTCAACACATTTCCCTCTCCATCCTTTACTGCTCTAACTTGCAGCACATCCTTCCCAGCTCGGTCCCTCTGCCTGGCCAATCGGTATAAATCCTTTTCTCCTTCCTTAGTGTCCAACTTCTCCTACAGCTCCTCGTATGCCTTTTCCTTGGCTTTCGCCACATCCCTCTTTACCTGCTGCCGCATCTCCTTGTACTCCTGCCTACTTTTCTCATCACTCTGTCTATCCCACTTCTGTTTCTCCAACGTCTTTCTCCTTATGCTCTCCTGCACTTCCTCATTCCACCACCACATCTCCTTGTCTTCCTTTCTATTTCCAGATGTCACACCAAGTACTTTTCTAGCTGCCTCCCTCATCACTCCTGCAGTAGTTTCCCAATCATCCAGCACCTCTTCACCACCACCGAGCTCCTGTCTGACCTCTTCCCTGAACCTCACACTATACTCTTCCTCCTTCAGTTTCCACCATCTTATTCTTCTTTCAGTCCTCACTCTCCTCCTCTTCTTCTTCGCCTCCAAAACCATCCTACAGACCACCATCCGATGCTGTCTAGCTACACTGTCCCCTGCCAACACCTTACAGTCTCCAATCTCCTTCAGGTTGCATCTCCTGCATAGAACATAGTCCACCTGTGTGCACCTTCCTCCACTCTTATACGTCACCCTATGCTCCTCCTTCTTCTTAAAATAAGTGTTCACCACTGCCATTTCCATCCTTTGAGCAAAATCCACCACCATCTGCCCTTCCACATTCCTCTCCTTAAAACCATTCCTACCCATCACCTCCTCATCACCTCTGTTCCCTTCACCTACATGTCCATTAAAGTCTGCACCAATCACCAATCGTTCATTCCTAGGTACACCATCTACCACTTCATCTAATTCACTCCAGAATCTTTCCTTCTCCTCCATCTCACAGCCGACTTGTGGAGCATAGGCACTGATGACATTTATCATCATCCCTTCAACTTCCAGCTTCACGTTCATCACCCTATCAGAAACTCTCTTCACCTCCACTACACTCTTACTGTACTCTTCCTTCAGAATCACCCCTACACCATTTCTCTTTCCATCCACACCATGATAGAACAGTTTAAACACCTCCAATGTTCCTGCTCTTACTCCCTTTGCACTTGGTTTCCTGAACACACAACATATCTACCTTTCTCCTCTCCATCATATCAGCTCCCTCTCTCCCTTTACCCGTCATAGTACCAACATTTAAAGTACCAACCCGAACCTCCACTCTCCTACACTGCTCCTTTCCCTGCCGTCTCTGTAGACGTCTTCCTCCTCTCCTTCTCCTCCTTCAGCCAACAGTAGCCCAATTTCCACCGGTACCCTGTCGGCTAACGATACCTGTGGCGGTCGTTGTTAACCCGGGCCTCGACCGATCCGGTATGAAATTCTCATTTGTGATCCGCATGTTTGATTTGGCACATGTTTTACGCTGGATGCCCTTCCTAACGCAACCCTCCCCATTTATCCGGGCTTGGGACCGGCACTAAGAGTGCACTGGCTTGTGCCTCCCTACTGGCTGGGTTTGCAGAGTTATAAATATCACTGCATAAACCACATCTCGAAGATTCTCACCAGGATTAAGGTCTGGACTCTGGTTTGGATCTGGTGGTGGTCAATATTTTTGTTCTCTCATGCTCTTAGTACCACTCTTTCACAGTTTATTCTTGATCTTGAAAACTCGGCCAGGGAAGAAAAAAAATGATTGATTCTTCGATTTTTTTTTTTTTGGTCATCTAATATAAACCTCCACTTGAACAGCTGAGGCGACCCCGGATCGTAAGACTGCCCACACATGCCTGTTTGTTAGGAACTGACCATGTTTGGTGCGTCACTTTATTCGCAACACTTCTTACCCTGAAGCCTCCATCGCTCTGATACAGGATAAATCCAGACTCATCCGACCACATGACCTTTTATTGCTGACTTGTCAGGTTCAGTGGTGTATTGCTTAATAACCGAAGGGACTTTCCGAGTAATTCCATTCATCTGATGTTCATCCACATGTTTAAAACTGTTGAATGAATTGAAAGCTACAGCCTGGGGTTTCTGTGCAGAGTCTCAGTTCCTTTTTCTCCATGACGTCACTATTTTTTTGTATTGTTTTGCAGGTCTGGAAGCTCGTGGTTTTTTATTTGGGCCACTTCTGGCACAGAGATTGGGAATCGGCTTCGTCTTGGTGCGAAAGAAAGGGAAACTTCCTGGACCGACAGTGTCTGTAGGGTACACCCTGGAGTACGCCACGGTGAGGATCCTTGTGTTTGTCTCTCAGTTCTTCAGAGAAGCATTAATCGATTACACTGCATTTTTAGGAGAAGTTTCATAATTTGAAGCAGGAATACATAAACCATAGTTCCCCCACACACACACACACACCTCAGTACCTTTATGGATGGGGAAAACAATAAAGCCAGTAATGTGTATGACATGATGATCAAGGCAGAACATGTCCAAAGGAAAGAAATGGCAAGATATTAAAACGTATCCCAATGTACAAGATCCCACATTTAGAGACCACCATGTTCCTTCATAAGTGCTGCTAAGAAAATCCCAGGTCAGGAGTAACATAAATGGACACCTGCTCCATGGAATATCCAGTCAGGTCCATAAAATATACGGGTGTTGACATTTTTTTTCCCAGCTACTATTACAGTATATTACAGTATATCTACTGTAGACTTTTGCTTCATTATCCACTGGTCGGTGTGAAGGACCGTGTAAGAGCAAACATTCAATCAACTGAAAAAAAAATCAAACCACACCAGACGACACTCCGAAACACAGACAGTACAGAAGCAGCCCATGAGACAATCCCGTACCTGTTGGAACCACATGGAGTGATGGGAAGAACCACTGGGAAGGTCTCACGGGACTTCCAGATCCAGACACTGATGTGAAAGGTTCAATTTGAAGTAATGCCATTAGTGAGGAAAGCACCTGAAGCCACAACGCTCGAGTCAGACCAGCGACTGATTCCAGCACGGAGGAGCGTGTTGCTTGGTGAGCTCTGTCTGAGAACGAAGAAAGGAAAAAGGGTGTGGCACATTCCATCAAGTCGTTCATTATATGACTAAATCTTCTGATTGTAGCATGTATTTATCTGGTCTTTAGATTCTCTTCTCCAGTGTATGATAAAAGCTTAAGTGTAGGATCATGATGTGCTTCTTTTTTAACATCCCATTCAACATTTAGTCTCCATTTGCTCTTATAATAACCTCCGCAGATCTTCATGGAGCTGGCTTTGTGCTCAAGTTTAGGTCTCCTAGTTCAAGCGGAGGCAAAATTCTATGCTCCAGGATCTAAAGACGTTGTCTTCAGAAACGTGATCATCTCATTATTCTGTTGTGGTTGTGTATCGCAGGCCGAGGCGGAGATTCAGGCTGACGCTGTACAACCGGGACAGAAAGTTCTCCTCATCGACGACCTGCTGGCTACAGGAGGTGTGTAGATCTGCAAGCGTTCCTCGATACGCTCAGCATGTGTTTTTCTCATCCCTGCATAAGTGAAACCTTCTCTCTCAAACCACAGAGAAGAGAAGAGAGCTTCATCTAGTGCTCAGGGATCAGAGGAGTATCCGCTAAAGACAGTGAGCGGGACGTGACCCCCAAACCCATGATGACAAAGTGAAAACTAAATTCTAGAAATGTCTAAAATTTTCCATAAGTGTTCAGACCCTTTACTCGGTAAGCTTTACACACCAGGATTTAGGGATCTGGCATTCTTCATGGGAAATCCTCTCATGCTGGTGCAGGTTGGACGGGGAGTGTCAAGATGTTCAATATAGAACATTGATGATCTCCATCATTTTGTCCTCAAAGATGTTAGAAGCAGAAAAAATTGGCGAGCGTAAGGATTTGTGAGTTTAATTAATTGTGACGTCTAGACGACTGGGTCAGAACATCTCCAAAACTCCAGCTCTTGTCTGCAGTGTTCAGTATCTATCAAAATTGATATGTTCAGACATCCGGCAATCAAATCCGTCCGTGCGGAAACATAGCAAAAGATCCATTTGGTGTCCTGATGATGCATTCAGGTGGTGATTTTGTGGCCAGCTAGTGTGTGTCCTGAACACACACACACACGTTGAGTTCTAGCTGTGGGATTCAGACGTTCTCCGTCCCCGTTATAACTACTGCCCTGTGTGTTCCTCAGGAACGTTGCATGCAGCGTGCGAGCTGATGAAGATGCAGAAGGCTGAGATACTCGGCTGCTTGGTGGTGATCGAGCTGAAGGACCTCAACGGGGCAGAAAAACTCCCCGTCCCCGTCTTTTCTCTTTTACAGTGCTGAACCAAGACGCATTCCACATGTCCACAGAGCAAGAAGTACACGTGCATCTGGTTGATTCCTTTTTTTATTGTCTGTATTTTGCCTTTTTAATTACGTTTGCACTCAATAGGAAACGATGTGTTCACGTGTCACAGACGTAGCAATCCTCGCTCCTCCAGCTGAGATATGAACAGTAAGATCTTTGCTGTAAATGTTTTTTATATGCATATTGTTCTTGCAGGCGCTATGATGCATGCACATATGATTGTTTACAATATTCGTCCTGAACTGGACTTGAATTTTGTAGAATTCGTACGGAAAAGAAAATCTTATGGTGTGAAATGTGCGTCTCGCATGGTCCTAGTTTCACTCGGGTTTGTGTCCACTTGACCATCAGCAGGCCTCATTTATCATCCATTTAATTACAAATTGTACGTAAACTTGCCACGTTTACACACGTTTTTGGGAAAAGACTGATTTCCTTCTTATTACAACTAGAGGGAATCAATTTTAGGCTGCTTAAAACTTTTTTTTATTATTTGCTAATAAATGTATTAATTATTTGCTAATTAACAATGAGCAAAACACCGCCATGCACACAATCCATCTACATTCGTGATCAAGTCTCTGTTTAATCCCAAAACCTTGAATAAAATTTATCCTTTTGCTTCACATTTTTCACACCATGTAAAAAAAAAAATTAAGATTACAAGAATAAAAGATTTTATGACCATTGTTAGTCTGTGACCTTATTTGCACCACAGCGCCCTCTATGTAAAATTCTCTTCTGTACAGTTTATACACTATAAGCTTTGTGGCAAGTCTGAAAATTATTCACTGAAAGTTCTGGAATAATCGGAACTGTTAAATCAGTCGGAGTTCAGACGGAGTTGGAAAACAGCTTGTTTATTAAATGTCCATTCGTCAAATCAGACTCGACTCGTCCAATGAGCTTCTACTGGACCCTCAAGTCTCGAACATGAGCTCAAAAAAAGAAACTTTAACAAACTGTTCATTTTAAAGATGATAAAAAAAAAAAAAATTACGATATGCACACCAACTGCTACATCCAGTTATAAACATTGCTCTCACACACTCCCACTTCTCCATCCATCACCTGACCTTCAGAACATGGAGGAACTCACACTGTATCCAGTCCAGGGATTAAAAACACAAAACAGTGAATCATCCCATTGCACATGCCATCCTCAGAGCCTCTCTTCTTCCTTCATCTTCTGATTCAGCTTCTCCAGAAGCAGGTTCATGTTGGTGTTCTTGTTTAGCTTGAGGTAAAAGTCCTTTCTGATGGGATGCAGCGAGAGCCACTCAGGAGCCAGCTCCACCAGCAGACGCAGATGTTTCTCCATTTCACCTGATTGAAAAAATAAATCAATAAATACGACGTATAAAAAAAAAATCTCTTATCCGCGTATCTGTGATGGAGGACTCACCTGCGCTGAGAGAAGAGCGATAGCTGGCGATCATGCGATTACAGGCCAGCTCCATGATCAGCGCCGGCTTCTTCTCCGCTACAAAGACGTTCCTCAGGATCCTGGCCATCTCCGGCAGGCGTGACATCATCCCCAGACGCTCCTCCTGCTCGGGTTTCCGGGTCATCACCGCCTGCAGCTTCTGAGCCTCTTTAGCCCGGATCTGAGAAAATAATAAAAAAATAATAAACCCAGGAAATTCTCTGGTTGGAACCAAATTTCTCCACCCAGAGGAGACACCTACCCTCTCTAGCAGGGACTGAGACACTCCTTTGAGGGCACCGGGAGTCTGGATGGGTGTCGTCGCTGGTTTTAACGTTGCTCCCGGTGCCTCTGTGTCTTTTGAACACGCCGCCTCGGCCGTCTTCAAGGCCATGTTGGCCAAAGCCTTCTCCATCTGAGAAAAGAGCCGGAGAACATCGTTACTCTGATCTCAGAGAACAAAGAAAGTGTTTGGGTATGTAGACAGAAGGTGTGCTGAAAAGGAGTGAAGATTCCAGCTCATGCCTCGGCATTACATTTACCTTCGGGGTCATGAGGGCACGAGCTCTGTCCAGAACTTCCTGAGCCGTGGTGAGCTTCTCGGTCTGCGGAGGCTGCGGAAAGTTGCTGGGCGAGATGTTGGGCACCTCGTCCACGTTGAATTTGGGGTGCCAGCGGGTCAATTTATCATCAGGGACCACAACAGGGGGGTTCAGCGAAGCTAGGAAGACCTGCAAGAAACATGAGCGCATGTCATTATTTAGATCAGTGACGCAACAGAACCCACTTGATCTCGTGTTCACGTGAAAGGGACGTGTTACATGAATTTATACATTTCTTTATATGTGGTTCTTCCTCAAACTGTTACCACAAACGTGGAGATGGAGAAGCATGAACTTTGAACTAGGAGACCCAAACCTGTTCCAGCACCACGATACACCTGTGTGCACCATGTTCCACAAAATCTAGTGGAACATCTTCCCAGAAGAGTGAAGGTTATTATAAGCACAAATGGGGTCTAAAAAGTGGATGAATCCTGACCTTATGGTGTCCCTTGACGATTTCAACCAGGTTCTGATGAAATGTGCTTCTCCTCTCCAGCAGACAAGTAGCAGACAGGACGGGACGGACGCCGTGCGTTCCTGCAGTAAACAAAAAGCTCTTGAGTACAGGATTGTGTGTGTGTGTGTGTGTGTGTGTGTGTGTGTGTGTGTGTGTGTGTAGTAGATAAAAGCAGACAGTAAGGAGGTCGTCACCTTCGTCGATGAGCGGCTCCACGGTGAGCTGGTAGGTGGATTTCTTCAGCGTGGAGCTGAAGGTCGGGATGTTTTTCTCCTGCCGTAAGACGTAGGCTGAAGGAAAAACCGTCTTGATCTGTCCAATGTGAGATTCTTCAAAACGCCTGGAGAACGAAAGTGTTTTGATCCAATTGAGCTCAAAAAGCATTTTCCAAGTATAGAAGAAATAATAATAAACATCACAAAAATGAAAAGATCTTAAAACCTAAATCAGGATGGCGTTTAAGATTTAAAAACACAATGAGGAGAGATTTCAACATGAAGTCATCTTACTTGTGCATCATGTCTTGGACTCCTTGTTTGACCTTGGCGAAGGTGACCGTCTCCGAGCGGTTGAAGAGCATGCCGACGATGGTGTCCATGCTGCGGAACATTTCTGCTAAGACCTTGTATTTGAAGGGCAGCGTGAGGCCTGGAGGAACGTCCTGAGCTAGTGTGTGGTAGCGCTGATACGCAGGAAGCTTTTCACTGAAACGGAAAAAAAAAAGGTACCAATGGTTGTGATTAAGATGTGATGGAACCTGATGGATGATCAGAGTTTGGATTGAGAAAACTGTGAAACTCCTTCTTGTGGTTCGAGTTCATATTTTAGGCAAACCGTCTGACCAACGAAATGCATTTCGAGAACATGATCGTAAAATAAATAAATAAATTACCCTTCATCCACTTTGTGGTCTCGTTCCTCCTCTTTGCTTCTCTCCTCCTCGACCGCTCTCTCCTCCTTCCTCTGCTGTGCTTTGGCTGCGAGCTCTCTGGCGTTGTCCAGTCGGGCTTTGAGCTCAGCGAGATCAGACACGGGCACCGGGTCCGGGGAACTCGTCTCCTCGGCGCGTCCTTTCAGCTTCTGCAGACGAGCCTTCAACGAAGCCACGTCGTCTCTGGAAAACGTTTTCTGGAAGATGTCAGAAACACAGCAGCTGATCAGGGCGAATCGGGGGAATGAAGAAAACCCTGTGGTCAAGTGGAACTCCGTGCGGCGTACCTTGTTTGCGTTAGACTGCTTGGGAGCGCTCACGGTGTTCGCAGGTGAGGCTTTTGTACCTACACCTTTCTGACCTTTCGGGACGGCCAGACTGACCGGTTCCTACGTACAAAACATCAGGGGTGAGCAGATCATCATCTGATCAGTGATGAAGATGAAGTTGTACTTATTGTTTAATAAACCAGTGAATTTTTATTTTATATAAAAAGCTGATCTCAGGGCGGTCAATCAATTAAAATATTTAAATCGTGATTAATCACATGATTGGCACCTTTTAATTTACTTTTCAGGTTTTTAATACTCTGATCAACATGGATGAAATATTGATGCTTTATGCAAATGTATGCAAATGTTTATTATTAATGAAGACTAAATATTCATGCGAACGTTTTAAAGTAATTGTGGGGTTTTAAATGAAGTAAATCATCAGGACACCAAACGGATCGTGTTCTGATCGGCGCTCGGTGTATCTACTGATCACCAACTTACAGTTCAGTATCAGCAGAACATTCTGGAGGAATAAATGATGATGAAACTCCAGACTTGAACTTACCACAACACACGTGACCTCATTTACATGATTTATTTTGAAGCTCATGATCATTGTAATAGATCAGTGTTTGAGTCATTAATCTCATCCTATTAATAGATCAGTGTGCTGAGAGTCACATTCGAGTCTTTACACATAAAATGAGGTGATTAAGTGAAGAGTCTTGTGATAAAAATGAAAACAGGAACATTATAGTTTTAATAAATCGCTACTTTGGATACTTAAGTACAAGGCAAAAACTTTTGTACTTTTACTGGAGTGATGTTTGATCTCTAACTCAACGACGCGGTTTGTAGCAGTGAGAACTTTAGAATTAGGAGGAACTCAAAACTTCTCTAAAGTCCAGACTCTTATTAATTCGTCTCGCTGAAATATCGCGAGATTTAACTCCGAGATTACGGTTCGGTCCGAATCCAATATGGCCGCCCAGACGAATACAAACGTTTGTTAGGATTTGATTGAAAGCTGAAATAAATATCGATAAAAAAAATAAAAATAATTTGATAGTTTTCACAATAAATCGATACCTTTTCGGTTTCTTCATGTTTGGAAAGCACGAGCTTCTTCCTGGCTGTTTTCTTCCCGGTCTCTTCGGCGCTCCTGGCCGTGTCCAGCTGCTTCGTGGCCGCCAACCGGAGCCTCTTTTTCGCCGTGCTGTGCTGCTCGGTGGCGGAGGAGAACACGGCCGAGCTTAGATCGAACTCCGCCTCGGTAGAATTCCTTTTCGGGGTTCGGGGACACTCGAGCAGATCGGGGTCCTTCTCCGAGCTCCGGAGCTCCGTCTTGCCCTCGGAGTGATCGGGTGCAGACACGGCCTCATCGATCACCCTGAGGAACTCCTCCTGTACGTGCCGGAGCTGTTCGGGGTCCTCGATGAGCGGTGTGCGTGCGGAGCGGCTGCTCCTCTGCGGCCTTCTCCTTGTTGTTGTTGTTGTTGTGGAGATGTTCCTCTCAGACACCTTCTCCTCTCCAGCGCCTGGTTTTTGGGTCTTCGATCGCAGGGTCCGTTCGACACCTGCTCTCTTAGACTGTGAGAAATAATCAGTGACCCGCGCCTGAGCCATGGCTGCCTGTGAAACAAGCAGAAACCCACCGGAGAACCACCGCAGACCTGCAGCTTCTAGAGCTGTTGAACAAACTTCACCCCCCGTACACTATAAAACTTTGCCGCGAAATGCTACCACGTGACCTTTGTAGTCAGGGTCTAGACGCGCGCCGAGCTCTCTGATTGGTCGTCGCGTTGATCAAACGCCGCGCACGCGTGCATGTGATTGGACGCGAGGGGTTTACGTTGCAACTTGAGCTCCAATTGGCTGCCTGGTTTGAGGCGATTGTAGTCTGCCTCGTCCTAAAGCCCGTTGGATTGCACTCCTGTATAGTGTAGGGAGTAAGAAACAAAACAAAAAATAATATATAATAATAAAAACAAATGTGTGTGTGTGTGTGTGTGTGTGTATATATATATATATATATATATATATATATATATATATATATATATATATATATATACTTACATTGCCCTCATTATTAGGAACACACGACTACATACACTATATGTCCAAAAGTATTGGGACACCCAAGCCATATGCGGTTCCTTCCCACACTATTGTATCAGGTGTCTTTGGATGCAGTAGCATGAAATTATCCCTTCACTTAAACTAGGAGACCCAAAACCTGTTCCAGCATGACGATGCCCCTGTGCACAAAGCCAGCTCCTTTAGGATCTGCTTTACATGAGTTGGAAGTGTGTGGAAGATCTCCTGCTATACAGCTCTAAACCCTTTTGAACACATTTGGGATGAATGTAAATGCTGACTGCACCCCAGGCCTCCTCACTTACATCAGTACCTGACTTTACTAACACACTTGTAGCTGAATGAGCACAAATCTCCATAAAATCTAGTGGAACATTTTCCCAGAAGAGCGGAGCTTATTATAAGAGCAAATGGAGACTAAATGTATAATGAGACTCTTAAAAAAAGCTCATTGCTCAAAACTCAGGTGTACACAAACTTTTGGCCACGGTGTATATGTTCATGGAGTTATCTCATCGGCCAATCATGTGACAGCAGCACAATTAATCTCCTGCTGGGATTTTCACACATAATAGTCTGTAGAGTTTACACAAACAAAATGGTGTGAGAAACCACAGTTCTGATCATGATTAATGGGCGAGGTCAGAGGAAAATGGCCGCTTTGGTTTGATATGCGAAGGAATGCTATTGTAACTCAAACAATCACTCTTTATCACTGTGATGAGCAGAAAAGCATCGCAGCATAGTCAATACGTCTAATCTTGAGAGAGGAGACCACGTCAGGTCCTACTCCTGTCACCTGGTTTCTTTTTTCTCTCTATAGTCAGTCTGATAGCCTGTGTCCCATGTTCTGGGCTGAAAGGAGTGGCTCATGATGTGAAGAGCGATTCATTGAGTTACTTCAGCCTTTATGTCTGCTCAGAGGAGTCTGGCTGATTTCCTCTGATCTCTCTCCTCAGCAAGGTCTTTCAGATGCAGGATGTTTTTTCAACTTTAGACACTTGTGTGAAAATCCCTGTAGGAGATTCTGCACTTTCTGGAAAATGTGTATATTCCCTTCAACATTTAGAGTTCATGTTGTGATCACCAGGGGGCGCCAGGGAACCAGGATAAATCACATTACAGGCGGTGAAAACACACCAAGACCATGAGGTTTCTGAAGGAATTAAGTTGCAAGAGTTTATAAAAGTTTAAAGAATATTTTCAAGCACGGGATCATTTAAAGTTCTCATACAAACAGTCACATGCATAAAACATGTCTAGAGAGAGAGAGAGAGAGAAAGAGAGAGAGAGAGAGAGATAGATAAAGAGAGAGAGATAGCTAGATAAAGAGAGAGAGAAAGAGAAAAAGAGATAGATAAAGAGAGAGAGAGAGAAAAAGAGATAGATAAAGAGAGAGAGAGAGAGAGATAGATAGATAGATAGATAGATAGATAGATAGATAGATAGATAGA
>JAAIIK010000009.1:175937-187772 GCA_014706435.1 Silurus glanis
TGTGTGTGTGTGTGTGTGTGTGTGTGTGTGTGTGTGTGTGTGTGTGTGTTGTGTGTTGTGTGTGTGTCAGGTCCCAGTACAGAAACCGAGCAGCAGCAGGACAGTCCTATACGATTAGCAGGGAGGATGATCATGCAGCAGAGTTACATCGGTGCTCTCATCGCTATGATGGTAACGTCCTCATCATCCTTTTTAACATATAAACCACTCACGCATGTGCTTTTCAGGTTCTGATGGATTATATGAACACACACACACACACACACACACACATACAGGTATGGAGTATCACCTATCACAGCTGGTTGACGTTTGTGCTGCTCTTATGGGCGTGTGTGATCTGGATGCTTCGAGCTCGCCGCCACTTCGCCATGCTCTGCTCGCCCTTCCTCCTGCTCTACGGCCTCGTCCTCTGCAGCCTGAACTACGTCTGGGCCATGGACCTGGAGCATGAACTTCCAAAACATCTGGGCTCTATGAGCCTGAGGCAGATGGGACTGGACCGAGCACCTTATCCCTGTCTACGTCTGGGAGCCATGGTGAGATCTTCAGTAGTTTTTTTACACACATGATTTCTGTATGAATTGTACAGTATTTCAAAAAGTGAGTACACCCCTCACATTTCAGCAACCATTTTAGTATCTTCTCAAGAGACAGTACTATGGAACATGTGGAGACTCCCTGGTGAGGGGTACAAAGAAAATTGTGTCTTGCTTACAGTCAAGCATGGTGGTGGCAGCATCATGGTCTGGGGCTGCATGAGTCCTGCTGTTGCTTTGGTTCATTGAGGGGAAACATGGATTCCAACATGTACTATGACATTCTGCAGCTGAAAAGATGCCCTCCCTTCAGATACTGGGCCGAATGGCAGTTTTCCAACCTAATAACGACCCCAAACACACCACCAAGATGACAACTGCCTTGCTGAAGGTGAAGGTGATCAAATGGCCAAGTATGTCTTCAGACCTGAACAATTTTAAGCACCTGTGGAGCATCCTCAAGCGGAAGGTGGAGAAGACTACTCCAAAATATATCGAAGTTTCTATAGTACTGTCCCTTGAGAACGTATAATAAAATGGTTGCTGAAATGTGAGGGGTGTACTCACTTTTGTGAGATACTGTATTTAACTGATCTCTAATGAGGACTCCATCTACTGCGCAGCTGCTGTTCATGCTGACATTCTGGCTGCTTTTACGACACTCAGTAAAGGATAAGTTTGGGAGGAAGAAGAAGCAGAACGTCCCGCTTGAGGAGGTCACCACTGGAGGTACACTAAGTCTGAACTACACTCCTCACCTTCTCATGAAAACCATGTCCATCTGAACATGCATTTCCTCTGTGTAAATCCCTCATTCTCCAGAGGCCGCAGGTCATGATGACTCCATCTTAAAGCTGCTCGGGAGGGTGGTGATGAGTCTTTATGCCAAGTATTGGATCTATGTGTGTGGAGGAATGTTCATCATGGTGAGCTTTGCTGGGAGGCTGGTGGGCTATAAGATCGTCTACATGCTGCTGTTTCTGCTCTGCATGTGCCTCTACCAGGTAAACACGACCTTCTAACGAGGCCACAGTGTTTTATTATCTGTGGATTACAATGTACAGTGTTTATCACCAGACTGCTCTCCGATAAGAACATGTTTATAGTACACTAAACGTATCTGCAGGCTCTCTGAGACGTCTTCTGTATAGCCAATAGGGTCAAATCCCTTCCATGTGCTGGTAGTTCAGGGGCTAAATGAGTGTTTTATCTCTAAATGAGAATATAAATGATCTTATCATCATAACCTTATAAATAAAAGAAAGCCCTTAATATATGCAAGTTGCTTTGGATAAGGGTGTCTAATAAATTCCATAAATATATAAGAAATGTCTAATATCTACTGCTACTACTATTAATATTACTACTAATAATAATAATAATAATATTACTGCTACTATTATTACTACATTTGATGGTATTTCAACCACCATTATTACTGTTGTTGCTATTATTACTACTACTACTGTTACTATTGCTGCAGGTGCTACTATTAGTGCTCTTACTAATACTGATACTTAAAGGTCAACCGATTTATCGGGTCTGCCGTTTAATCGGCACCGAAAGTTGATTGCTGGAACTATCAGCAAAAATCCATACCGATTTTTCCGGCTAGCGTCCGATGCAGGAGGGGCTGAGAAGGTCCGCTTTCATTGCAAAAGCGGCCTCTAGAGGCGAATCACTGACACCACGTGCCGTTTGGTTTTACACGCGAGACTGCGCGCTGCACGGAGAGTGCCATATGATATTTATTGTCTATCATTTTTGTATTAATATGTTCATATTCATTTGATTTAGCACATTTTCATAATTCAGTGTTTTTTTTTATGATTTTTTTTCAAATTTCTGTAATAAAGTCCAGTATTGTCTTACATGGAGTGTTTTATTTTATATATTTTTTTAATCCATTTCGGTCGATTAATCGTTTATCAGAAAGTACGAGCCAACCTAGATGTCGGTATCGGTAAAATCCACCGATCAGTCGACCTGCTGCTATTACTACAACTCCTGGTATTACTAATTCAAATTTATAGATAGGAAATGTCATTTATTTGTAAGACAGTAAATGAACCAACCAATTCTATTAAATTAGCTATTAAAACTTCTATTGATATTAATATTATTATTACTACAGGTCACTGTTATTACTGTTACTATTATTACGACTGCCCCAGTAGCTAGTAATAACAGTCCCAATACTGGTACTACTGTTACTATTACTATTAATACTGGTGCTTCAACTGTTATTTTTACTGCTAATAACATTTCTATTGTAATTACTGCTGGTAATATTTTTATTACTACAATTACAACTACACTTTGTGCTATTACTATCTTTATTGCTGCTACTACTACATATAATCATCATGTTTCTCTCTCTCTCTCTCTCTCTCTCTCTCTCTCTCTCTGCAGGTGTACTACTCCCTATGGAGGAGGCTCCTAAAGCCATTCTGGTGGTTGGTGGTGGCCTACACCATGTTGGTTCTCATTGCCATCTACACCTACCAGTTTGAGGACTTCCCACACTACTGGAGGAACTTCACCGGCTTCACAGAAGACCAGTACGCTGTTCATCTTTATGTTCACATTCAAACCATTCTTATTATTTATCTGATACAATGTGAAATATTGCTTGTACACGGACTCAAAGCAAATTAAGTCCAATATTTACACAAATGTCTAAGTTATTTGTATGAGGTATGTGTCAGAGTGTATTTTCATAAATATATATACCAGAGGTGAAAAAGTACACATCCTTCACGTAAGTAGAAGTGCAGATACTCATGTTTTAAAATACTCTAGTAAAAGTTGAAGTACTGACTATACTTGTTTACTCAAGTTAAAGTAAAGACGTTTGGGCTCTGACATGTACTTAAGTAAAAAGTATCCTTTACTACTACCTGTTTTTAGTCACGCTGGTCATATATATATTTATATTAGGGCTGTCAATCGATTCAAATATTTAGTCGTGATTAATATCATGATGGTCATGAGTTCACTCAACATTAAACGAAATTTTATTCGTACATTTGTATCTGTTCTAAATGTACCATAAATTAATACTTTCCAATGTTTTTATATTCTAATCAACATTGGACAAATATTGATGCTTTATGCAAATGTATGTTAATTATTAGTGAAGCCAAACTCAACATAAAGCATGAAGACAAAATATTCTTCTAAATGTTTTTAAGTAATAATGGTGTTTTAAATTACGTAAATCATCAGGACACCAAGTGGAACCTTCACAATGTTTCCAAACGGACGGTTAATGAGGTGATACCGGAGAAACTGTACCTTTTCTCAATTTCGTACGGATTACAGAATCAGAGAATCTTTGTTTATTTAAAAGAAGACATTTCGAGCTTTCTATTAATATATTATTATGTCTGTGTGGCAAATATTCACTGAGATTTAGCTTGTTTTATTTATGTGTCTGTGAAGAGAGATGACAGAGATGGCAGAGAGCGCCCCCTGGCTGTTTTCTTTATTTTACAAAAGCACAGCATTTTGTTGTTATTAAGAGTGAATGTGAATGAAAGTAGACCCTTTACAGATTCAAATGATTTATTGCTCTTATCTGTACGATCAAAAAACACAGAATTATATCAGTTCGTTCCGGCGCGTTCGTTGACCCCAGAGGGATAATTCTGTTCATCATGGCGGATTTTGGTGCTTGAGACTTTGAGACTTGGCGCATCAGTAAAACAAATGTTTAGTGATTGAAAATAGTGATTGATTGATTTTTTTTTTATACGAGTAAAGAAAGGACGTCGTGAATGAACGTGTCACATTTTAATTTTAATTTCGCCACTTTTATGTGTATTTATTTATGTTTTTTTATAAAAACGGTCAAACAGAAATGTGCACGTTAATAAAATGAATGGCGTTAAAATAAATTTTCATTAACACGTTATTATCGGCCTAATTTTGACAGCCCTAATTAATATTTTAATTCAAAACGAATTTACCTAATGAATGTATTCAGGCTAAACATCCACCATATAGAACACCAGCAGAGAAAAGACGATGATGATCAGGAACGTCTCTGTTCTCAGTCATGTTCTCATCACTGACTCCCTCTGTCTCATCCACATTAACCCCAGACTTCTTACTGCCTTCTGCCTGCTCATTGTGAGCTTCAGAAACTAGTCTACGTCTGTGGTGTGTGAGAGACAGGAGATGATCCACCAGTGGATTGAAAAAGCAGCACAATGACAGGAAACATGTTAATAAACTAAAAACGGTGCAGTGAGAAGAATAAATATTGACATTTCACCAAATACATTAAAACTAAAGTAACGAGTCTGTTTTGAAAATGTAAGAAGTAGATACTGATACCAGAAAAGTACAATATGGACGTATTTATACTTCGTTACGTCCCACCTCTAATATATTCACATGTCAGGGTCGCACGTGTTTCTGCCTTGCAGGCTCGCAGACATCGGCCTCGAGACGTTCAAGCTCTCCGAGTTGTTCAGCAGTATATTGATTCCTGGTTTCTTCTTGCTGGCATGCATCCTGCAGCTGCACTACTTCCACAAGTCGTTCATGAAGATCACGGATCTGGAGAACATCGCACCACTGCACAGGCATGACCTGAACCCTACTAATGTCATTTGTACATAAAATGTTATTCATTTCTAAGTAAAATGAACCAAAATGCTATTAAATAAAGAGAAATATTAAGTATTTATTGAAGCTGGTTGTTAAAGATTCTTGTAGCATGAACCTACAAACCCCTGACTGATCAGCTTCATCTGGGTTACATTTCATTTAACTACTTTAGTCTCAGTCATTTTACTCGATGTGTTCCTGCAGAAAGAGGTCTGCCCTCAAGAAGGATGGCGTAGGCTTTGAGGAGGAAGATCTAACAGCAGAGCTGGGAGATGATGAATCAGAAGATGGAGGTCAGGCACTGAAAACACAACACTGATTCCATATGATCTTCTGACTGCTTCAGGTTTATAATTTTCCCCTCCTGTTTTCCCTCAGTGATGGTTCCCAGTAAGTGGGGTCTGGTGATGGACAGACTCATGGTGCTCTTTAGGAAGTTCCTGGACATCCTTACCCACGTTCAGGTTTTTCTCTGGCGTGTCCTGGAGTTCCACATCTTCAAAATTGTTGCTCTGTTTGTCATCTGGGTGGCGCTTGCAGAGGTCCGCAAATCATTTATTCGTCTTTATTTATTTTACATCAGAATTTTTCAAAGCAGTTTGGTGTTAAGTAAAATCAGGAGACGCTCCAGCTACTTCACAGAGACATTTATGGCTTAGAATACACAAATAAACTTCTATAGGATCAGCACTACAACATGGGGCAGTCTTTCTGATAGAAAGCAGTTTCTGGGTTTTTGGTACCATGACAAGTGTTGGTGAGGAGAATCGAAACTCTCAGATGGTCCTCAGATTTTCTTCCTCATGAAGTCTCATGGAGTTTTTCCTTCACCACAGTGGCCGCTGGCTCACACATTAGTGATGAACTTACCAGGAACAGACTTACAGGCACTAAACTTTAGAGGTTGACCGATAGTGGATTTTAACGATAGTTGGGTCGGATTGTACTTGTCGATAACGATTAATAAACCGATAGTTTTTAAAAATGAATACAGAATAAAAAAATAATAAAAAAAACACCATGTAAAATAGTGCTGAACTTTATTACAAAAATAAATAAAAAAACATTACTGAATCATGAAAATGTGCTAAAGGAAATAAATAGGCATATATTCATTAATAAATATAATTATGTAATTTATAAATATAGCTCTCTCCGTGCGGCGCACAGTCTCAAGTGTAAAAACAAACAGCATGTGGTGTCCGTAATTCGCCTCTAGAGCCCGCTCTTGTAATCACAGCAGATCGGAACCCTGGAAAAACTATCGGTATGGATTATTGTTGATAGCCGATAGTTCCCACCATCAACTTGATGAATAGATGAATATATATATATATATATATATATATATATATATATATATATATATATTTAGTTAAAATGTAATTTTCAAAATATGTCTCTAGCATTGTTGAGAGGGCCGTTCCTAATGTGGGGGCGGGTCGTATTCAGCCTCCGGGCTGTAGTTTGGGAACCCCTGTTTTACAGTTTATAACCTATAATGTAATATTGTTCCTGTATAGACGTCCTGTATAGAAAGTGCTCATTTTACATCATTAGTAGTGCACCAAAAATATTCTTTTTCTTTCTTACTGTCTTTTTCTCTCGGTGGTCGTGTAGCCGTCTGTGATGAACTTGGTGTTGGTTGTATTGTGGTCATTCGCGATGCCCTTCACCCGGTTTAGACCCATGGCCTCCTGTCTGTCTACCGTCTGGGTTTGTGTCATCATCGTCTGCAAGATGCTCTACCAGCTCAGCATCGTCAAACCTGAGGAGTACTCCAACAACTGTACAGTGGTGAGACACACACACACACACACACACCAGCTTGTATCTCATGGCTTTATCTCTCCTTTATCTGAAAAGCGAACATTCTCCCGTGTACACACCCACATACTCGAGACTCATTGTGTCTGTAAGCTGACTGTGCATTAGATTAATGTCTCTCTCTCTCTCTCTCTCTCTCTCTCTCTTTATAATCAGACCCACACCCCTAAGCCACTTATAGATTTGAGCTTTAAAGCTGTTTATGAGAAACAGTGAGTCGTTTAGGACTCAGATGTTCACCAGGTCCTCCTCAAGCACTCGTAACATTTACACAACAGAGTACAATTTATCCATTTCATTTATTTATAAAGTTCACCAAACGTTTATTTTGGCCTAATCCTTGCAGACTTCTAAAATATTCGCTTGTCTTCCAGCCTCTGACTAATGAGACGAGCCTGAACACTGATGAGATCCTGAGCTCCACGCTTTACAAAGCACCTGTAGATCCGGCTAACTGGTTTGGCTTCAGGAAGGCCACTACTGCTTTGGGCTACAGTAAGGTACAGATGGTTCTTGTGTCCACCAAATCTACCAAATCCACCAATGCAGCTACTTTTGTGTTGAAACAGATTTTTTTTTTTCCACACTACTTTAATGATGGACCTGTACAAGGAAATGACGAATAAATAATTGATTTGCATCGGTTTGTGGTCTTTTATACACTCAAATAAAAAACACTATAGTGCCAAAAGTTTGCGGACACCTGGTCATATGCCATGTGTTTGTGTTTTTTTCTTCAAATTTTTAGTCCCAATTTGCTCTTATAATTCCCTCCACTCTTCTGAGAAGATGTTCCACTAGATTTGGGAATGTGAATTATGAACATTTGTGTAGATTCCCTCAGCCACAATGGTGTTGGTAAAGTCAGGTACTGATGTAGGTAAGAAGGTGAGGAGGCCTGGGGTGCAGTCAGCGTTCACATTCATCATGTTCAATAGGGTGAAGATCAGAACTCTATAGCAGGCCACTCAAGAACTTACTCTCTAAACCATGTAAAGCAGAACTTCATGGAGCTGGCTTTGTGCACAGGAGCATTGCCATGCTGAAACAGGTTTCCAAGTTCAAGTGAACGCACGATTGTATTAAACCACAGACTTCCTGTACAAGTGTGTGCCTCCAGCTTTGTTGTAACAGTTTGGAGAAGAACCAAAAATTTAGGTGTGCCAATACTTTTGTCTATATCGTGTAAATACCAATATAAAAATAATAATATATAAATTGTTGGACCTTCTGATTTATTTGTATTTTTTTTGTGGGACACTCTCAGAACCATCTGATGGTGCTGCTGTTACTGGTATTCGAGGTGACTGTGTACCGCCACCAGATCCACCATTTCAAGCAGATCCAGCGCACTCCTCCATCCATCCAGGCTATCTTCCCACAATCCACACGCGACAAACTGGATGAGGGGATCCTGCCGTGCATCAGATACCTCCTCAACTTCGGCTTCTTCAAGTTTGGCCTTGAGGTCTGGCTCCTTCAGCTCCTACAAAACTATTTCTCAGGCTTCCTGATTCAATAGAATGTAAAGTATTTGATATAAACATCCATCCGTGATTGAATGAAGGAACCATGATGGCCGTCTCGGTGATCTCAGAAAGACATGAAACGGTCTGGACACGGATTATTATGACGAAGAGCATGCTTGTGTGATATCTAACGGAATTATCTCTCCCCAGCTCTGCTTCCTGATGACCGTGAATGCGATTGGCCAGCGCATGAACTTTCTGGTTATTATCCACGGATGCTGGCTGGTCGCCATCATGGTGCGGCGGCGCCGCGAAGCCATCGCTCAGATCTGGTCGAAATACTGCATCTTCCTGGTCATCTTTATGATCTATCAGTACATCCTGTGTGTGGGAATGCCTCCTGCTCTCTGTATCGGTTAGTCCGTTTATCTTCTTCTTCAGATCTTCTTCATAAAGTTACACAACAGGTAGAGATCCACAGGCTGCTGTGAAGTATGGCAATGATGTGGATCATACCATGTGTTCATACTCAGGGTGTGTTCAAGACACTTTTTAATCTCGCAGCTTTGTAAAGAAAAAAAAATAATAACAAAAAATTATAACAATAATATAATATTCTAATAAAAGATGAAAATAAACGAATCGACTGGCATGTTTGAACAGACTACCCCTGGAGATGGAAAAACTCAGTCACCATCAACTCGGCTCTGATTAAATGGATCTACCTGCCCGATTTCTACATGATCCCCAAATCCAAGAACCTCATTGGTGAGTAAATATCTGCGTGCTAGAACAATAAAACACACTGCTAGATATACGTCTGGAGCGCAGCGTCTCACAAATTCTGCTTTTACGTGGTGGTGTGTGCATGCAGCGGACTTCCTGCTGCTCATGTGCGCCTCGCTGCAGTGGGCGGTTTTCGAGAACGAGAAGAAAGAGGAATGGATGGTGATGGGAGGAGAGAATAAGGACAACCCTGACCCCATGGAGGACATGCTGTTTAACCCAGCACCGAATTTCACCAACTGCAGGTACGGTATCACTGCACCTCCTCTGAGCGCGGGGGCAGCAAGAATCCCGCCCCAGTGGGCCACTGGTTCTTGTTTCAGTTCCTTCTTTTGCAGCTTAAAATGATCAATTTTGGTAATTTTTGATCAATAAGAGAGCATTGGAGTTATAGATAATAGGGAAATACACTGGGTTGTCAAAAATATTGGGACACCCGATGTTTCCATCTATTTCTGTGCAATATACAATCACACACATTTGTACGTCTTTGGTTGTGGGAGCATGAAATGTTCAGTTCATTCAAACTAGGAGACCCAATAACTGTTCACCAAGCCAGCTCCATTAAGATCTGCTTTAACACATCAAGATGTGGAAGATCTCCTGCTATAGAGCTCCAACCCTATTGAACAATGAATGTGAACGCTGACTAGACCCCAGGCCTCCTCACCTTCTCACCTACATCAGTACCTGACTTTTCTAACACTAGTGTGTATAAATGAGCACAAAATCTCCATAAAATCTAGTAAAATATCTTCCCAGAAGAGTGAAGGTCATTATAACAGCAAATGGAGACTAAATGTTGAAAAAGAAGCACATATCAATCTTATAGTGAGGTGTCCACAACTTTTGTCTTTGAGGTAGGAGGTGTGGCCCAGCATTTAGAGTTGATTCATGAATATTTAATTAAATTGGTATTTATTTCATTTGAATATTAAAAAACACTGCTTTACATCGTACACATAAATATAATACCTGCAGTGGAAATTGCTTAGTGGTTAAGATGTTGGACATCCGATCATAAGGTTGTGAGTTCAAATCCCAGCACCACCAAGCTGCCACTGATGGGCCCCTGAGCAAGGCCCTCACCCCTCAACTGCTCAGTTGTATAAATGAGATAACTGTCGCTCTGGATAAAAATCGAATGCTGTAAATGTAAAAAGTAAATGAAGATCTGGAGTCGATTGGAGCAACGGGTTCTAAAATGCACTTTTACACCCCTGTGTGGGTAAAACAGGAAAAAATCCCACATATTCTGAACTGGAAATATTTCTCTTTGTCCTTTCTGTTCCATCCCATCTCTCAGATCGTACCTTGACATGGCGAAGGTCCTGGTGTTCCGCTACATGTTCTGGTTCGTGTTGGCCGTGGTGTTTGTGACGGGCTCGACTCGGATCAGCGTGTTCGGTCTGGGCTATCTCATGGCCTGCTTTTTTTTCCTGCTGTACGGCAGGCGGCTGATGGTCAAACCCTCGCGGACACGCCTGCTCATGTGGGACTGCCTCATCATCTACAACGTGGGAGTCATCATCTCCAAGAATGTTCTGTCTGTGAGTGAGAAGAACGGTGATCCAGACGGTGTCGTGCAGGTTTACTGTCATTCAGTATGTTTAGGGCTTGTAATAACTGTGTGTGTGTGTGTGTGTGTGTGTGTGTGTGTGTGTGTGTGTGTGTGTGTGTGTGTGTGTGTGTGTGGTCCTTCCAGATCCTGGCCTGTGTGTTTGTAGCTGAGATGCAGGCCCGGTTCTGCTGGGTGATCCAACTTTTCAGTCTCGTCTGCACAGTCAAAGGCTACTATGATCGTGAGTCTGGGTTTTTGAAGCGATCAATTTATAATGTTGGATTTTTTTTCATTAATGAACAAAAAAAGTAAAATTGCGAATCTTGTTCTGGCTGAGAAACTTCTCCATTGCGGTGTGAAGGGCCAGAATTGTTACAGATCTAACAAATCTAACAGGTCTGTCTGTCTGTCTGTCTGTCTGTCTGTCTGCACAGCCACATCTCTGAGTGGTAAGGAGTGCAGTTTGCCTGTTGAGGAAGCAGGCATTATCTGGGACAGCATCTGCTTCTTCTTCCTCCTACTGCAGAGGAGAGTCTTCCTCAGTTTCTACTTCGTGCATGTGACTGAAGATCTGCAGGCGTCTGCTCTACAGGCATCACGGTGAGGAGGCACGCCCCCTGGTGGAGAAGGAAGGGATGAGAGCCTAGAACAGTATCAGAAATGTAAAGTGCTGGTAGTCCTTCTGATCACGTGTGTGTGTGTGTGTGTGTGTGTGTGTGTGTGTGTGTGTGTGTATTTACAGGGGATTCGAGCTGTTTAATGCCAGCATTATAAAGAATGTGCGTTTTTATAAGCAGGCAGAGAAGAAATCCATTCAGCAGCTGAAGCGCTCGTGAGTTCCTGTTTCTCTGCAAACGTTCTTTTGCACGTGCTCTTTCACTCTGTATGGAACTGGAACTGTATGTTACTATGGTTACAGGAGTTTCATTTAGAATGCTGAGAAACGCAAACTACTTGTGTGTTTAACGCTCAGGGCTCACACCTGAACATCCAGCCAATCACAATCCACTATTCACACCTGAACTCCTTCCAGCCA
>JAAIIK010000009.1:205891-216843 GCA_014706435.1 Silurus glanis
GAGTTCAGGTGTGAATAGTGGATTGTGATTGGCTGGAAGGAGTTCAGAGCGTTGAACACAGGTATTTTGCGTTTGTCAGTTGAATCAGCGTTCTAAATTAATGCGCCGCTTATAAACATCTGTAACCATAGTAACGCATTTCCGAATGACTTTACTGAGCTCCATGGAATAAACGGCTCAAGGCACAAGATGAATTTGATAAACTGTAGAAAGAAACGGGAAATAGCAGGAAAACCTGACCAGGAGTAAACTCCAACAGCTTCACTCTTAGTAGAGACATGGCACAATAAATAAATAATTAAGGCACTACTTTATCGGTGTGTGCGATTCGGAGCCGCAGGATTGTAGCTGTAATGAGACGTATATAAAATGTTTTAAAAACAAAGCGTTTATTTATTTTTTTATCCATTCAGTTTCACTCTGCAAACATCAAGAACAGCTTGACCTTCTCAGTGCTGAGATGTGAGCATGGTAGAAGGTGATCGGGACCTTCTTCATCTCCACATCGTGCACCAACGTCCTGGAACACCTCACACCTACACCTGGATTATAATCATATACAGTATATATAAAGTGATGTATCGTGGTGCGACTTGCCTGTGATTTTGGTGTCGAGGGCACAGAGGCAGAGGAGGCACTTAGGAGCAGGTTCCGTGGTGGAGCTTTGAGGAGGACACGCTGTGTGGAGCTTCTCACTTGTTCTAGGGTGAAACCAGGGGTCAGAATTCATACACAGGGAAACAACATACACAGCGTACATTTTGAAGCCAGGTGTAACAGGTGTTGTCCATGCGGGTGTTGGTTACCTGTACACCGTGCTGACAGTGGAGGGAAAATCGGCCTGGAGTTTGACCACGAAACTCTCCGTCAGTCGCTGGATACTCGCTTTATCAGCGACCTGATACAGAAAAAAAGCCGCAGCATGAAACGATGGTGAAGCCTGAAAGCTCAGATCACTTCTTCTTCTTTCTATAAACAAACATACATTATAGGGCCAAAAGTTTGTGGACATCCGAGCGTACGATTGGTATGTGAATCTTTTTCTTCTGGGAAGATGTTCCACTAGATTTCGAGGAGATTTTGTGCTGATTCAGAGAGGTGTTAGTAAAGTCAGGTACTGATGTAGGTGAGAGGTAGAATGATCACAGTCAGGCTAAATGTATTTAATGGACATTGGATGTAAAGGTGTTCAAAAAGGTTTTGAGTTCTACAGCAGGAGATCTTCCACTCCAACCCATGGAAAGCAGATCTTCATGGAGCTGGCTTTGTGCACAGGAACATAGTCAAGTGAAGGGAAAAATTTCATTCTCCAGCATCCAAAGACGTCAGATACAATTGTGTGCCTCCAAGTTTGTGTGAGGAAGAACCACATCTGGCAAAAAAAAAAAAAAAAAAAAGTCAGGTGTCCCAATGTTGCCCTTTTTTTAAAGCAGATCTTCATGGAGTCTTCATCAGGATGAAGTCTTCCTTCAGTGCTGGTACATGTCTACGTCTCCCGGTTTGTACCGTACAGGAGTAATGATAAACGACGTCGTCCTTCTGTGGCTCAGTGGAGCAAAAAGCGGTCTGTGGAGCCTTTGAGCTTCATTGTTCTCTGGGGCAGTAAGAAAGACAAAGTGTCTCCACCCTCTCCGCTTCACTGCCTCGCTAGGTTGATCAATGCGGACGATTAAACTTCACGGCTGAAACAGTGCAACAGTCTGAAATAACACTGTATTAAAAGGTTTACTAATAAAAATCAAATAAATGAATAAAGGCAAACCAAAATCCTGAGTGACCCTCACCTTGGTGTCCAGCCCTGGGATGAAGACAGACCGAACTTCGAACAGCCGGTTATAGAAGCCGATCTCTTTCGAGGAGTATTCCCTCATGGGGCGCAGCATCACCACGTCGCCGTACCGAGAGTCTGAAAAAGCCTGGAAAAGAGATGGATATTCATCACATCTTCGTATCCGTCTGAGGTCAGAACGAGCAGATCCGCGTTTCACCTGAGGGCTGGGCGATGGTTCCGAGGGCCCGGAGCACACAACCGCAGTGATAACGCCAAATGTTAACATGTAAGCTACACACGCACTAAAGTATTGGGACACTCAAACTAGAAGACCCAAAATCTAGAGGAACATCTAGAGGATGTAGGGGAGCTTATTATAACAGCCAATGGAGACTACATTTGGAATGGGACGGTTGAAAAAAAAAAAAAAGCAATCTTATGGTCAGGTGTCCACAAACATTTGGCTGTATAATACATACAGGTGCATCTTAATAAATTAGAATATCATTAAAAAGTTGATTTATTTCAGTAATTCAATTCAAAAAGTGAAACTTGTATATTATATAGATTCAGATTGAGAGACTGATATATTTTAAGTGTTTATTTTGTGTGTGTGTGTGTGTGTGTGTGTTCACCGTATCGGCTGCCAGAGCCGCCCCTCGTCCCAGGGACACATTCGTGAGCACCTTGATGGCCAGACGTGTACAGCTGTCTCCCATCATCACCTTGGAGTAGCCATGTATCCGGGCAGTGTGCAGTATTAGGTGCTGTCTATACACACACACACACACACACACACACACACACACACACACTTCAGATTACCAGCTTTAGCTTCTTCTAGAACCTGGAGAAATTCCAAAGCCTCTCTCACACACACACACACACACTCAATCACTTTGTGTTTGCAAGCACTTGGACTTATTGACTGAAACTGATCTCAGGTCTCTCACATACACACACTCAAACAAACACACTCACTCTCACTCTCACTCTCACTCTCTCACACACACACACACACACACACACACTCACTCACTCACACACACACTCACTCACACACACACTCACTCACACACACACTCACACACTCACACACTCACTCACTCACACACTCACTCACTCACACACTCACTCACACACACACTCGTCAAGGCCCTGCTTTTCCCTGATGACTCAATAAGAATAAGAAACACAGACGGAGAGACGTGTGGAATTGTAGACGGCAATATAAGTGATAAAATGAAAAATGGACAAAGCCGTGCTTCGCTATTGTGAGCCTCAGAGGTCGTTCTTCTGCGGCTCGAATGTTCACTGGAGGGTTTACAGAAGCCGAATTAAACAGGACGATCCCAGGATTCATCTCTAAACCTCACAAAGCCCATTTACTCGCTTCCAGCTGCGACGCCCAGGGGGCCAAACACCAAGAGTCAGTCATGTTTAAAGGCTATTAAAGTGATAGATGGAGGAGATGCACTTATAAGAATACATTATTATCATTATCATCATCATCATCATCATTATTATTATTATTATTATTATTATTATTATTATTATTATTATTATTATTACCACAGACAATAAAATCAACCTTTATAATGGAGACAAATGGTGATGCTTCTTAAACATTTATATTGAATATAGCACAATTTTAATACTTTTTACAATACTCAGATTCACATTTACACACTTATTTCATGTAAATATAAATTATATGCAATAATAATAATTGTTAAATGTGCAATAACTTGTATAAATATCATTATAGTCTGACTTTTTTTTGCACCATCTGTTTCACTACTGCTTCACGTGTAACATGCCAACAGCACAAGGCTGCACGCACAGTCACAGGAAGCACCGACATTCATAGCGAGTTTCTCGCCTGAAAAAACACTCTCACTTTCGCACCCACCCTATTTGCCGGATATATATTATATTATATTATATTATATTATATGTGTGTGTGTGTAAATAAAAAAATTAGCATATATTTATTTATTACACTTTACTTCAACTTTTGGTTGGAACTGGATGTTACTATGGTTACCGGTGTACTGATTTATTAGTATAATGAACAGTGATTTCATGGTGCAGTGGAGCTCACCCTCACCCTCACCTCAGTGTGTTCAGCATGTCTTGTTTAGCTGTTAAGGTTTTTAAAGAGGAGAACAGTTCCTCTAAAGCCAGCGTGTGCTCAGGTTTGTAGGTGGAGGCCTGCAGGCTGAGTCGTGCCACAGCATCCTGGGATTCCTCCAGCTGAGGCTCCTCGTGAGCCCGGGTCAGTTCAGTGCGTATGTGCTGATCCACTGCTGCTTTGTAGCTGGAGCCGACCTGCTCACGACTACACACACTCTCGAGCACCGACTCGGGCAAAGTAAAGATCTGAGAGACAACCGTTAAGACGACAGAGAAGCTGTTAGAGCAGATCGAACCCAGGCTCAACTTGGATAAAAACACATCATTGTGGATATTTCTGCTCCTACCTGCTCCAGAGGGACGATGTGGTACGGGAATCCGGTCATCCTGAAGATGTTCTCCAGCTGAACTGCAGCCTTCTCTCTTTCCTCAGGAGTCTGACCACACACACCAGCCTCTAGACCAGAAAAAACCCTGAATCACCTTCAAGCTAAGAGAATACTGTGATCGATTGGATCAGTATTGTGACTGTATTTACCGTCTATGTAAATAACGCCAGGCAGAAATCGTAACTTTTTGGGTGCGTCGCGGCTTAAACCCTGCAAACAGAGCGGAAATGTGTCTCGTTTCATTTACTGTGTAACAGAAATCACGGCGTATTCGACACGTGTGTGAAATACGTTTTAGATCTTCAGGCTTCACTGACATTCAATAGAGGACATCTGCTATCTTTATGATTAATTGTATGAAAAGCTGAACGCTCCGGTCCTGGATAAACGACCGCTTACCTCCTGAACTTGTGCGAGCATGCAGCTGGATGCCGGCCCTCCAGAAACCGCCAGCAGCACCTACAAGAACGACGGCACCTCGTTTAAAAGAGTCGAGTCGAATTCATGGAATAATATTTGCTTTATATCTAGGCTTGCCTTCTCTTTGGGAAAGATAACACGATTCTTCCCCAGCATGGCCCGGAATTTATGTATGAAGTACTCCTTGAAACAAACCCTAAAAAAAAAACACAGACACAAAAGCTTATACTAACAGTAACTTCTGAGCAAATGTGCATATTTTCAGTTCCTGCATTAAATGGAGACAAAAAGAAAAGGAGTTTTCTGTTTCCTAAAGCTCTTAACCTGTTGTGATCAGGGGATTAGGTATGATGGGATGATTTGGATCATATTTACCTACAGAAGGCATCTCCAACACGAATGAGGAGAGCCGCAGTAGCCTCTTTACACTTCATGCATTTCTTTGATACCCTGAAAGTTGAACACAAAACATCTTCAACACACATACGTACAAACATATACACACACACACACACACACACACACACATATATACATATATACATATATTTTTAAAACTCTTGTTTTGTGCATGTACAAAAATACTGCTGTTTTTACAACAGTCCAGAGATATGGATTCTTCAGTGATTTATGTCCAGCTTCAAGAATTTCTCATAAAAGGAGAAAATCACGACAATTCCCCGTATCGAGGGAGCGAATGAATGAAGGATGGAAAGAATGAAGGCATTTGTTCAAGTAGGCTGAAAAATGTGATAGTTAAATAGATCATATCTTGAACAAATTAAATATTTAACGTAAAGCGTGGTCACACATTTACATAACTGTATTACCCGAACAAATGTAAACTAATTACATTTTTCTATTTATTTTATTTCATCAATTTAAATTGTGACAATTAAATTTCATTTATTATAATAAAATTAATCAATATACTAAAAAGTGTATTGTTTTGAGGTATTTTAATCTATTTTATTTTTATACATTATTTTTTTTTATTAAATATTACTTTACATATTATTTAACCAAGCAGGAATTTTATTTAAAATTGTAAACTGTTGATGTTTACAAATGTTAATAACAAGAAATAAACAATTTTATGTTTTGCATTGCATACACACACACTATATATATACATACATATACATATATACACATACATACATACATATATATACATATATACAGAGAGTGAGTGTGTGTGTGTGTGTGTGTGTGTGTGTGTGTGCTATAATATAAACAAGTTTTATATCTTTAAGATCATTAAAATTCAACAAAATGTATGTAAATAAACTCACGCCGGCAAAGACTTTTGCTCTAGAAGGCTGTCGTACTCTTCGTCAACCTGACACATGACTAAAACCTCTTTTTATATCATTAGTAACACACTATAATCTCGACCATTCCCAAATACAAATAAAAACAACTTAAAATACACAATAAAACAGTGTAAACATGTCGTCACGCTTCTTTCCACGCCGTTACCGCTTCCTGTCTCTGTCGGCGCACTTTGATGACGCACCACCTCCCAGTGTGACGTATAAAGTCTCTCGGTTCAGCTGTTAAATCGATCGGTTATGGGTGTTTTAATTCACTCGAGCTGAAACCCAGAGATTTGTTGTAGTAAATCGGTCTTTTGAGCAGTCGTGGTTTATTAATAGCTAATATGCTGCTATTCGTTTGTCTGAAAGAGAGAGCGTCTATTGTTTGAGAGCGTTTTGCTGTTGCAAAGGGTTGTGGGTAGTGTAGTTGTAAATGGCGGGTTTTATCGCTTAGGAACACGGTGGTAAAACTACAATCCCCATGCAGCACTTGGGCTGAAAGACGCTCTTGGTGAAGGTTTGCTGAAAGCATCGCTGGTAATGTTTACTTCTTTGCAGCGACTGTGTGTGACTGTGTGTTTTCCGTGTTGGAGGAACAGATGCGCTGTGTAACGCCGTGAATTTGTCTCCTCGGCTCGGGTTGTAAGAAACGGAACTGTCCGGTTTGACAGCGCGCCGGTGAGCAAAGCGGAGGAACAAGAAGAAGGAAGAAGAAAAGGAGAAGCTGCTTCTGAAGCAGCAACAGCAGCAGAGAGAAAGAGAGAGGAAGCCTCCAGCGTTTCATGATGGCGATGTTCCGCAGTTTTGTTTCGGCTGCACAACTCAGACAACCTCATCCTCAGCCTCAGCTGCAGCATGGAGAGAGTCTGGAGAGCCAGTTCTCCTGCCCCATCTGCCTGGAGGTCTATCACAAGCCTGTCAGCATCGCCAGCTGTGCACATACGTGAGTAACACCTGGATTCATCTCCTCTGACACCCTTCTTCTTTCCTCTTTATTGTCATTTATCTGATGAAACCAATAATAAGCACACTGACATTTCAGCTGCTCACAAACATCATTATCACCATCATCATCATCATCATCATCATCATCACCAGCAAAACCATCATCATTTTCCATGTGTGCATTTATTTCAGAAACATATTTATCTGAATGTATAATTGTACAGCAGCTCAACTTTATTAGAATCGAATTAAACCCATGTCTTATAAAATAAGGAGGAAAAAACAGAATCGTGGAGCCTCCAAAGACCAGGAACCGAACCTTCTTCCTCCATCCTCTTTGTGTCTCAGCTGTTCTGACTGTTTCTTTGTGTTCATGGAGCCTCAGTCTCTTAGTCAGGGTTTTAAAAAAAAAACAACAACAAGAAATTAAAGTAAACGCTCTACAATTTGTTTTTATGTCCTTTCCGATTAATTTCGTTCTATATTTATTTTAAATTATTATGATTATGATGATTATTATTGTGTTTGTAAGACAGTGACGGATCTCAGAGCTCCAGGGATCCTACAGTGTGTGAGCATGAGGAGGACATGGAACAAAGCGTGCGTGAAACGTGCACGTGACGTGAGATGTTTACGAGCATCGGTTCTGGTCGGGGGTCGTAGTGTCGGGGGGGGGGGGGGGCCTTGGGGTCCGGGGGGGGGGGGGGCCGGGGGGGGGGGGGGGGGTGGGGGGGGGGGGGGGGGGGTGGTGGGCGTTGTGTCCGGGGGTCGTGGTGTCGGGGGTCGTGGTGTCGGGGGTCGGTGCGGACGTTGCTGCATTGAAGCGCTCCGACTGTTTGACAAAGACGGGGAGAAAAGTGACATGTGGCACATGCGGTTTATAAAACAGTATCGTATCGCAGAGGTGAAAAGGTTTTTTTTAATTATTTATCGTCCTCATTTACCTTGATGTTTTATGATCGACATGTTTAATGTTTGTAGAATTTGCAGTGGTGTAAAATAAATAAATCGAGCCATGCAAAATGACGGGTTTGCAGGTCCAATTCACGTTCTTTGAGTTCCTCTTTTTATTCTGGGCTGATAGCTGTAAATAAAATACCGCTAACGCCCACTTCCCCCCCTCCATTTACGTTGAAGGCATTTGGCAGACGCCCTCATCCAGCGCGACTTACTTTTATCACAGTTATACATCTGAGCAATTGAGGGTTGATGGCCTTGTTTAAGGACCAGGTGATGGTCCTTGATGGTAAGATGGTGCCATGCACCAGGAGGTGAAGCTGGAGATGAAGATGTGGCGATTTGGCGTGGCTGGCCAGGATTAGAAACAAGTTAATTTGATGGACGTTTCGAAGAAACGTCCATCAAATTGAGATCATTCATTGAGATGGTTTGGTTATGTGCAGAGGAGGGACATGGGGTACATCAGTAGAAGAATGTTAAGGATGAAGGAAAAGTGAATGTAGTGAGAGAAGACATGAGTGATCTGGACACGGATGATCCGCTGTGGAGACCCCTGACAGGAGCCGGAAGAAGTAGAAGAAACAGCACCTGATTAATTGGAGGTGATTCGGGTTCCTCTGGTGTAGTGTGAGGTTTGTTTGGTGAGAGAGCGAGATGTTATCTTCACCGTACTCTGAACTCCCTTCTTTTTTTTTTATTCTGAAAAATTAAGAAAGAAGGAAAAACTGCATGATTTATCGATGGTTTTGCATGTTGGGGTATTTTATTCAGTAACAGTCTTTGCTAATTTTATTGTTTTTAATTTTACATAATTAATTATTCAGCCTCTTCATCTCGAATATTGTGTATATTATTGAATATAAATTAATATTTCTGTATGTATCTGTTAGGGATCAAGTTACCGTGAATGAAATTGTGTTTGTTAAACGCCGTTCTGAAATGTTGTTAAATAATCCTGTTATTAATCATTACACATCACCATCAGATATGAAAACGGTGTTCTTTGACTGCGCTTAGGGTTAAAAAGGCATGATGTTACTGAGCGCATACACACACACACACACACACACACCCCAGTCACACACTGATTACAGGAAGCCCACATCACATCTAATTATAGCTTAAATTCTAATGATATGCACACTGTGAGGGTAACCTCTTTATAACACGCGCACACACACACACACACACACACACACACACACACACACACACAAACAAGGGAAGGTTTATGCAGGCTTTTTTTAGACATGTTACAGAAATCAACATCTGCCCTTTGACTTCCATCCGAATGTTTTTTTTATTACAAGGATGTGTGTGTGTGTGTGTGTGTGTGTGTGTGTGTGTGTGTGTGTGTGTTTGGCAGGGGGCTGTGTGCATCAGTCTCAGTGATGGAGGTGTGGCCTCTGCATTAGTCTCAATGATTGAGGCGTGTTCTATGTGCGTAAGTTTTAGTGAAGTGGGTGTGGCCTTTGTGCATCAGCCTCAGTGAAGGAGGCGTGGCCTCTGCGCCTTTAGTCTCTGTGAAGAAGGCGTGGCCTGTGCGCTTCAGTTACAGTAAAGGAGGCGTGATTTTTATGAGCGATGTGGCATCAGTGAAAGAGGTGTGGCTTCTGTATCAGTCTAAGTGTCAGAGGTGTGGCTAAATAAAGGAGGCGTGGCATGTGTGCATCAGTCTTAGTGAAGAACATTTATTCCTATGAACTCTGTGGCTGCACTCTATAAGGAAGGAAGCGTCACACCTCGTCTTCATTCGGCCTTCGTGTCTCTCAGGGTTTCTCTCCCTCCTTCACGTCTTCAGTGTAGGAGTTTAAACAGCCTGCTCTGCTGGAATAACAGATATGTTCTTGTGTCAGCACAAAGCCGGAGCTGAATCACAAACCTGATATCTTCATCTTCATATCCCATTAAAAAGCATGACCCGAATAAAGAATCCAATTATGTCTGAAAACGGCTGAGTGTTCTCCAGCGGCTTTCACCATCACGCTCTGTTCACTAGCAACAAGCATTCTGTCCCACTGACCCCCGAACCGTCCCTCGGGTTTCCACCATCACGTCATGGCTCCAACTGAGGTCTTAATGAAAACTCTTCATATGCTGTTCTAATGAGCACCACTCTTCTGGGAAGATTTTGTGGTGCTCGTTCATCTACAACGGTGTTAGTAAAGTCAGGTACTGATGTAGGTGAGGAGGACTTGGGTGCAGTCAGGGTTCACATTCACCCGAAAAAGGTGTTCCAGCAGGAGATCTTCCACTCCAACCCATGGTCATCTTCATGGAGTTGGTTACTGCCAAGTACCTACTGAATTACCTTCCTTTTTGTCCATCAGTCTATCTGTCTCTCTTTATCTATCCCAACCCCCAGACACACACACATACACACACACACACACACACACACACACTCCAAATGCCAGAGGCTTGAGTTGGATTTGAGATCTCCAAGCCCTGGCCTAATGCCCTCCTCTTCTTCATCCTCTTTCTCCTCCTCCTCCTCCTTCTCTCCTGAAACGATCTGCATCATAACTCACTTACACACACTCCGGGTAACATTCTGTACAACTTTAATTACACACATGCCCACGCTGATGTTCCTCATCCAGGATCACGGCTTCCGGATCCCGTCTGATCGTTTATGGCATTATTGCAGTACAGGATTAAATCGCTGCTTTGCTATAAAACTGTCCAGTTTCATCCACCATCCGTCTTCAGAACGATGCCATTCGCAGATTCCCAGATAACGATATCATGACCCTGCTTTTAGATTTCTCTTAAATTTAGGAGACTTGGGAAGCCGCTGTCCTTGTGCTGAAACACTCTTTATTTCTAGAACATTAAAATCCCTGCCTGCCGAGGAAACCACCCTCAAAATAACACACTGGGCGAGTGCCACTATATACTGCATGTGCTCAATAATACTATATAAAGACTCAGGGTTACAGATCAGAAGGTCGGGGGTTCAAGTCTGGAAGGAGTTCAGGTGTGAATAGTGGATTGTGATTGGCTGGAAGG
>JAAIIK010000009.1:269596-293704 GCA_014706435.1 Silurus glanis
ATTATTATTATTATTATTAATAATAATAATGAGGATGATGATGATGATGATGATGATGATAATAATAGTAATAATAATAATAATAATGACAATATTAATAATGATGATGATGATAATAACAATAATAATAATATCAATAATAAAACTAACACGCAAACAGCTACAACTTCTGTTATTCTTGAATAATACTGATGAATGGTTTACTCTCCAGGTCAGCAAAAGTTCACGTATCACTGAATTTAATAACGAGTTGAACTTTCTACATGAGAATTTTTAAACTTTTCACCCTACAAGCTGTTTCAGGAAGAAATGACCTGTTTCAATTATTAAGTCTGGGTATTGTTTCAGTTCCCCCGTCATGACATGCATCTCAGATGAGTTATGTCTGGACTTTGACATGGCCATGGAATTTTCTTTTGTGTTGCTTCAGGGAACATACAGTAAAGCTCTTCTGATCTTCAGGAAGGTCGGATATGTACTCAGCATTCCAACTCATTGTAAAGGTATTCACTGGGGTCAAGGTCAAGGTTTAATTAAGTGCAGGGGAATTAAGTCCTTCTTCATCATCCTTGGCATGTCTTTATGGAGCTCTGGGTCTCTTAGCTTTAATGAAAGGAGGTCTACAGCCTTACAGAGACATTCTAGACACTTGTGTGCTTGGGAACAGTTTGACGAAGAGCCACATACGTGTGTGAGGGTTCGGGTTGTGCACATATTTTCAAGAATTTGGCAGATTAATAAATGCATTTAGGATCTTCTCTTTCATGAGAACACCACCAAAACAAGCAGCTCATCTGTCTCCCAGGTATGAAGGAAAAGCTCACCAGATCATTTCATGGTGTATGGAATAAATAATAAAGAACAAGATAAAACACAGCAGTGATAAATCGAATCGGATTTGAAGCTCATGTTCATCTCGGGCCGTGCTGCATGACGCTCTCAACGTTGTTTACAAAGTTATTAAAAGAAAAAGAGTTTCATGTAATGCTGCTCTTATGAGAGTTACACAAGTGTAAGTTTTAAAATACTGATTATTATTACTAGGGTTGGATTTTCCCTTAAATAGAAGACGTTCATTCTGGTGTCCACGGAAAAAGCTCTGGCCATGGTGTTGCAGATCTTTTTAGACATTTGAGTTTATATCCATTTATCAAACCAATCCCTTGTTTTTATTTAGTTTTACAGATCACTAATGTGTAACGTGCTCTGGCATTGTGTTATAAGATGAGCATCCTTAAAGATCTCGTTGCTGTTTTGTGTGTATAATGTTCACATTCTCTCTTACAGTTCAAGATAAATAATCTCATTTAGTCTTATGCTACAATATTCAGTCATTTTGAGTTGTTTTATTGGATGATTGATTTATCTTCTTTCCAGAAACAAACAAAAGCTGATCATTGAATAAGATTTAATGTTAAAAATGGCACAAAAAAAAAGGCAAAAAAAAAAGGCAAAAAAAAAAAAAAAAAAAAAATATATATATATATATATATATATATATGTTTGTATAATATGACCATTTTATATAATGATCTAATAAACAGATATTAGTTAATTGATTGTGTGTATATGTGAAATATATTTAATGCTGAAATAAAATCTGTAGTGAAATAAATGCACTTGTTCATCATTTTGATATTAATTTCCAATGAAACGCAAATGGCAGGTAATTCCCACTGAGTGTGGACTTCTTAGAAGCTCAGGACTCTGATTGGACTGACAAAGATGTACAGAACTCACTTATATTTGACTCGAATCTGATTTAAAATTGAAATTATCAGCTAATATCCCTATAAGAACCGTTACAAGATTATGACATGCATAACGACACAAACGTTTTACATTTCAGATTTGTAATTCTTCCAGACATCCAGGCTTTACAGTACATTTAATCTCTGTTTAAAGGATTTGAGTGATTTTGAGTAAATGTGCTGTAATTATGAGGTGCATCAAAAAAAGAACAATTCAAGAATGCAAATCATAAGAGGTTTTAATGGCAAACATTTTCACAGATATAGAAAAAAAGGGAACGTATGACCAAGCATTGTTCTTTTTATCAGTTATAAGTCGCATGATGTAGTTAAAGCGATTGTTAAACTAACTTTTAGTTTTCGCACTGGCTATTCTTTAGCCTATTAGCATTTATACTCCACATGAGATGCAGCAGATGAGACTGAGTTCGGCAAAATCTGTTTGAACCGAATGGAAATCTGGTCTTCTCCTGGAGAACGCACTTTCTCCTGAAAAAAAATAAAATATTGTAAATAGAAATGAACCATCATGATGTCTGGAATAAATATGGTTATGCCGGTAAATAGATTTGATTTTTGGTTTTGTTTCAGGATCATCTTAATAAGAGCAAAATGATAAGAACATAGAGAGAAGAAGAAGCAGCTTTAATTTCATTTAAATCTGCACATGGCGTATGGAATGTTTTCATTCGGTTCATCAGAAAAACCTTCACCTCAGTTTGGGTCTTGCGTCATTGATCTGCTGTGCGGTGAAGAACCACCAATCGTCAGCATTTTTAACTTTACACTTCTTTTCTTCTGCTGGTCCAGCTTATCCAAATAACTCAACACTCCATCAAACGTTCCATCAGTAAGCTGTTCGTCATTTTTCTGTCAAAAATGTCAGTCTTTCAGCTTCAGGGGTATTGATCCTTCACAGTTGTGTTGAGAGCAACAGACTGGTATTTTCAATGACATGATCTGGCCCCAAATCAGCAGACCCATATGTGGTTCTTGTCTTGTCTGGGTTCACGCAGCACAACATTGTCTAGATCAGCTTTTTGTAGATTTATTAATTCATTCTGTAGAATTACATTCCAGGTTCGAAGAGCTCCAAAAACCCTTCCAGCATAATGATCCTCCTGTATACAAGTGAGCTCCATGAAGACATGGCTGTTGGTGTGAAGATTGGAATGGAAGAACCTGAGTGACCTGCACTGAACCCTGATCTTCTCAACCCCTTCAAACACCTTGAGTACGACCCGAAACTAAAGCCTCCTCCACATTATGATGTTATTGTCAGATCTTTTAGGTGATTGAACACGAATCCTCACAGCCACTCCTTAAAAATTTAGTGGTAATCCTTCCCAGAAGAGTGGTAGCTGTTATAGCAGTAAAGGGAAGGACCAATGGGATGGGATGTTCAAAAAGATTTTCAGGGCATGGAAATAGCAGGCTGGTCTCCAACATACCATTGATTCCTAAACTAACAAGTTTCATCCAATCATCATTCCCAGAACTGAGGTACTGACAAGCTGTCTGGTTCCACACCTCATACATTTATCATCTATCAGTTAAAAACATAGCAATTATAGAGGAATGCATGGCAAGACCCTTCCCATGTCATCACCTCTGGCAGGATTCTTCTCAGTCAAAGCGTTGATGATAGATTGACAATCGGGTCGAGAAGAGAACAACTGCATCGTTCATTAGAACCCCAACAAGGAATCATCTTTTGAACAGAAATTTTCCTTACCCAGGATTTCTTAAGTGGTTACAGTGATAACAGCCTTTCCTGTGCTTTGGAGGCCGTTCCCCTGCAGATCTGCTGCCTGAATCTCCAAGGTGTACTCAGGATATTTCTGAAATTCATATCGTTCACAATCAAAATCAACATCTCTCTCTCTCTCCAGAACCCGAGTGAGAAGCCTCGTATCTGCTCTCACCTCTTTGTCGAGTCCTTCAGCGTTCACTTTCAGCTCTCCTGTGATGGGGTCGATCGCAAACATGTTAGGATGTGGCAGCAAAGGATCCTGACTGATGATGGAATACCTGATATTTGCATTTTCAGTATTAGGATTGTCTGCATCCGTCGCCGAGATGGTCATCACCAAAAATCCTTCAGTAAGAGGGTAAAGAAGAGCGTGAAACATTGCACAGATTGGAATCAGTCGATAAATAAAGATATTTGCGTTACACAGAATTGCTCATGCTACCTATTTTGGATGCTTGTGGTACGCTGCCTTGAAATGGATCTTGAGTGAAGATGGGTTTATTATCGTTCTGGTCAATCACACGGATGGTGATTTCAGTAGGAGGCTCATTTATACCTTCACCAGTGTAGTGGACCTGAAGCTAGAGTTAGAAACAAAAATTGTAAATGTCTAGACAATGTTTAGAGTGTCATTTAATTTCTGTTCCATGTCTGGAAAATACACTACTTTTCCAAGGCACTCAATTTATTAAATACTATTGTTGTCATTAATGTTTAGTTGAGGTCATTTGCATGAGTACATCAGTTAATAAGCTTGTTTATTGAAATTGAACAGAAAATACTTGTATTTTACATGCAAAAAAAAAAAAAAAAAAAAACCAGAAACAAGTGCGAGACAAAAAGCGTCCAAGGCATTTCTCTAAAATATTACAATTTAAAGGTTAGTTCTGCTAAGCCTTTCAAAATGCCACCAGAGTGGAAAATATAAAGTTTTTTAATTTTAACTCCAAAAGTAAAAGAAAAAAAGAAAAAAAAGGCAAATAGTTCAAAGTTCAAAGAAGAGAAAAAATCCACAGGTTCAAGCGGGAAAACACAATAATCTTGCAAAATAAAAACCTTAACTAGAAACAAATTTTCAAAAAAGCTGGATACACAGGGAAACAAACACAAAATTAAAGTCATGCAACATCAATAACAAAGCAAAAAAAACGAGATACACAGGGAACTGAAATACACACAGGGACTGGGGACAGGAGGAGACAATTGGCAACCAAGAAAGAAACAAAGGGAGACAACACTGACATCTGGTGGACAAAGGGGAGTAAAGCACAGAAAAGTCTTGCTAGGACCCCAAATCCTGATAACAGAAGTTTACCAAAAAAACAATTAGTTACGTGGTTTTGTGACCTTTTCATGCTATTCTGGAGGACAAACTAGCTTGATTGATGAAGTATGGATTTTGGTGTCAATGAACGTAACTAGCCAGTCATTCATGGCAACTTTTAATGTATAGGTGCCTGGGCCCTCATGGAAGACACGTTAATGTGGTCACATGACAAAGGCATCTGCAACATTGCAAAAAACAGATGAATGTTTGCTTATCTGTGTGTCTGCAAAAACCTTACTCTTACCACATATTCGTCTTTTTTCTCTCTGTCCAAAGATGTTGTTACAGACAGCCAACCATTGATTTTATCCACCGTGAAAACCCCCACAGGATCCTGGTTTGCTCCTTCACCAGTGAGACTGTACACAATCTTAGCTTGGCTAGCATGACTGGATTGAACCTAAAAACAGGAGTCACAGTTTAAACCTCAATTAAAAGACACGTGTAAAAGATCATTAGCTTTTGTCTAAAGTCAGAAAGACACCTGTGCAATTTGTTTAGGGAAAGGTCCTTTCTCATTCTCTGGGATGCCGATATGAGAAATTTCCCATTTTCTTGGGGGTGAATCCTGTCAGAGAAAATGACACAATCAAATAATATTCACATACAAGTCAGTAAAAAATCGATTTGTTCTCGTTTTCTCATCAAGGTAAACTCTTCCTACTGTGTCATTACAGCTATAATCGAACCCAAACCCTGACATCAGTGAGCAGAATGAATCCTTTTGGATCAACAAGCTTTTTATAAATAGCAGTGAGATTCGATGTGCTGTGGAAATGTGTGGAAATATACAGTCTAGGATTTTGCCATTTTTAAAATATATCTTTTGCAACCAATTTCAAGTTATCGATGTTTCTATGCCAAGCTAATAACCTCTCTGCGATGATGGAAGCCTGTATTGCAGCCAACCTTGAGTTTTTTTTGGGGACATTTTGGGATGAACAAAAAATATAAATAATTAACAAGATATTGCATTGATGTGTGTGTGTGTGTGTGTGTGTGTGTGTGTGAGAGAGTGTGTGTTCATAATAAACCCTGGGACCATTTCAAATCCAGATCCTAAAATCATACACAGAAAACAGCCAATGGTTTGTTGATTTTAACAGTTCCAGCTGCAATTCCCCCATCACTCCACCAGTGGGAGCTGTTACTGTAATCTTCACTGCGTCATTTTTTGAATTCTTTGTTCTACCGCGTACCGATTTTGTTTCTGTTTCTATTAAGTTCTATTCAAAACACAATAAACTCAGAAAGATACTGTTCTAAAAAGCTGTATCATTTTATAGACCAACTTGAAATGAGTGCAATACTGAACGGGTAATGACGAGTTTTAGTAAACGAATATTTCCCCCTAACCTGCTCTACTGCGGAGGGACTTTTCGAACCTACTGTAGAACTGCAAATGGATTCTACACCACCAATTCTGCATCATAACAATCAGTAAATACAGTATAGAACAATGGCTGAGTAAACACAGAGACATGAACATCATCTAATATTGCTGAATAGATATTATTTGGGTTGATAGAAATTTGTTAATGGAATATATATACGTTATATTTGATAAAGGATGATTGTGTTTAGAAGATGGGGCTTGGAGTTGTAGTTCAGATGCTGAGAGTAAAAACATCATCCGACAGGTTTGATGTTGAAAATGTGCTTTTCTATTTCTAAACTAAAACTATGAGCTTTTCTAATGCATAAGGGGAAAATCTACAGTTTAACCCCAAATCATCGAATCTCATCAATATAAAAAAAAAAACTGTACACTGTTTAGTTAAAAGTTACCTCTGTGTCAGTTACAAAAATGACAGCATCTCCTGTGCTTGACAAGCCATGACCCTCCATATCTGCTGCCTGAATCTTCAAGATGTATTTCGAATGTTTCTAAAAAGAAATCATCAAATTCATTAATTATCTGACACACACACACACACACACACACACACACACACACACACACACACACACACACACACACACACACACACAACAACTGCATATTGAAAGATCTGATTTGTGCTCTTACCTCTTTGTCCAGGCCTTCAGCATTCACTCCAATCGCTCCAGTAACAGGGTTTATCTCAAACATGTTTGGACTTGGCTCTGATGGAGTCTGATTAATGATGGAGTATCTGATAGCAGCGTTATTGGTATTTGGATCGTCTGCATCGGTGGCACTGATGGTCATGAACTTATGCCCTTTAGTAAGAAGATGAAGATGGTGAAACCTTACATACTGAAATGAACAATAAAGAAAGTAGTTTGATTAAACTCTCTCAAGGCAGTATTGATCTAGATACCTGTTTTAGACTTGTCTGATACACTGCCAATAAATGGATCTTGGCTGAAGATGGGCTTATTATCATTTTGGTCTACTACATGGATAAGAAATTGTGTATATTCATCATGCATATCGTCACCAATGGCATGAACTTGAAGCTGTAAAAAAAGAGCAAAATTTGTTAAAAATCTAAGGCCTGAATAAGCATCCAATACTAACAGCAGGTTTTCCAGAAATGTGGATTTGAATGGAGGTTTTGAGGGAACTTTAAGAGAACTTTAAAGGTGAGTACATATTTAAGTTTGTTTGTATATTTACAGTCATGAAGAAAGAATCTCAGGACAATTGTTTATTATTTGTGAGTTTCTTACCTCATACTTATCTCTTGTCTCTCTGTCTAGGGATCTTGCTAAATAGAGCATTCCAGTGTTTTTGTCCATAAGAAAAAGTCCCACTGGAGGCAGGTTTGCTCCACTACCAGTGATGCTGTACGTCACTCTGGTGTTTTCGGCATGACTGGTCTTGATCTAGACACAAGATACAACAACTTCGATTATACAGATATGCAGTACAACTTCTTGCTTATTGCGGTTGGATTATAGTCAGTAAACAGAATTTTGGGATGACAAGGCACTAGGAACATTGTACGAGGTGTTTTCAAGAGTGTTTTTCATTGACTTTCTATTGATCCATTGATCCAAACCATCTCTTTATTAGTTAGTTAGTTGCGAGCATATTCTTGTAGGACATGAGTAACATATTGTATATTATTACCAAAGCTCTGAGCTCATGGTTTAAACTCTGGAGTTTTAAGAAAGAGAGAAACTCGCATGGAGTTTTTGCAGAACGGCTTGATAAGTTCTTCTCATGCTCTTCTGCAGAAAATATACGAATTATGATTTTTCCTGGAAAATATCAACAATATGCTTGCAACCAAAACAATTTTTACTACTTCTCTTTTACATATTCTGTAGTCCCCCATAAATCCGATATATATTTACATTGAGGCCTTCAGCAGCTGCCCTTATCCAGAGCCACGTACAAAAGCGTTTTTGCAAATTTAATAAGGTTATTAAACTTATGACACCATCAGCCTAAAACTCAACTCTGTTAAAAAGGAATTATAGCACACTTTGTTCACATAAAGATATAAAACAAGAAGGGAAAATAAGTGCTACTTTAAGTGTTTCAGGAAGAAGAAGGTCTTCACCCATTGTTTGAAGATAAGCAGGGACTGTTTGGACATCTAGGGGAAGTTCATTCCACCACCTTGATGCCAGAACAGAAAAGAGTCTTGGTGTATATTTACCTCTTACCCTGAGAGAAAGTGGGATCCCATACAGAAATCTGATATATGGCAGTATATGCAAAGCCAATTTATAACCTACATGTTCATGTTTGGATTTTACAAATATATATATATTGACATGATAGCATCACGCAGGTGCTGCAGATTTGTCGGCTGCACATCCATGATGCGAATCTCCCGTTCCACCACATCTCAAAGGTGCTCTATTGGATTGAGATCTGGTGACTGTGGAGGCCATTTGAGTACAGTGAACTCATTGTCATGTTCAAGAAACCAGTCTGAGATGATTCGCGCTCACCCTAGAGATGGTTGGCGTGAAAATCCCAGTAGATCAGCAGTTTCTGAAATACTCAGACCAGCCCGTCTGGCACCAACAACCATGCCACGTTCAAAGTCACTTAAATCACCTTTCTTCCCTATTCTGACGCTCGGTTTGAACAGCAGCAGATCATCTTGACCATGTCTACATGCCTAAATGCATTGAGTTGCTGCCATGTGATTGGCTGATTAGAAATTTGCGTTAACGAGCAGTTGGACAGGTGTACCTAATAAAGTGGCCGGTGAGTGTGTGTGTATATATATATATATATATATATATATTTATATATATTTATATATATATATATATATATATATATAATTATTTATGTTTTTTATTTGATTTATTTTTTTTACCCATATATAAACATGTAATCAATTGACAGCCCAAAAACAAACAAACAAACAATCAAACAAACAAAAAAAAAAAATATATATATATTTTTTTTGGCTTTCAATTGATTAAAATATTTAATCGCTATTAATCACAAATTTATCACACTTTTTTCCTCCTCTAAATGTACCTAAAATTAATACTTTTCAAGTTTTTTTCAAGGTTTGTTTATGCAAATGTATGTTTATTATTAGTGAAACCAAACGCAACATAGACAAAAGACAAAATATTCTTGTAAATGTTTTAAAGTAATTACAGTGTTTTAAATCATGTAAAACATCAGGACACCAAAAGGAACTTTTGCTGTGTTTCCACACGGACGGTTTTAATTGCCGGATGTGTGCATCATGGCGGATTTTGGTGCTGATTTTAGACTTGGCGCATGAGTGATTAAAAATAATTTTTCAGTGAAGTTTTTTTTTTTTTTTTTTTTTTTACAGAGAAAAGAAAGGACATCGTGAATAAATGTTTGTTGCATTGAAAGTTTTAATTTTGCCTCTTTTATATATTTTTTTTTATTTTATTTTATAAAATTGGTCAAATAGTAGTAAAAAAAATAAATAGACTTCAACATCTTTGTACATATTCCTTATTATATTTCTCAAGCAATTAATAGAACTACAAATATGTTCATATATGTTCACATTTCTGTATGCAATAAGAGGTAAATATACATCAAGCCTCTTTTCAGTTCTGGCACAGAGGTGGTATATGTGTGTAAAGGGACGGTTACGGAGGATTTGGACAGGAAAGTGAAAGATAAAACTGGTCTGATCTATAATCTGCGATGGCTTTAAAAGAAATAGGAAATATAAACCAGATCAGATGTGTTTGAACAGGTATTTAATAGGGAAGTTTTTGGCTTTAAATCAGAGATCAGTTCCACATACCTGTACAAGCTGCTTAGGGAATGGTCCTCGGTCATTTTCTGGAATATTGATTGGAGGAATCTCCGACTTCTAAAACAGTTTGTGGAAGAAGCACATATAGCAAAAACAAAATTTTCTATATCATGTTCTCACAGCAGTATTTTTTAGCCAGCTAAATATTTTCAAGCAAATTTTTTCATCACACAAGTTCATTACAATTATAAAGCCAATTAATAATTAGAATTTTTTATATGAAAACTTGAAATACCACGATTATAAACTAAGCGTCTTACCGAGGTCTGGTCTGTTACAGTAATAACAGCTTTTGCCTTGACTGGATGACCTTCCCCCTGCAGATCTGCTGCCTGAATCTCAAGAGTGTATTTATGATATTGCTGAAAGAGATGATTATATGTGATTTATTCTTTAGGCGGCTCAAGTCATTAAAAAAACGTGGTTTGTGCACTCACCTCTCTGTCCAGACCTTCAGCATTCACTCGGATCGCTCCCGTGATGGGGTTGATAGCAAACATGTTTGGATTGGGCTCTGATGGAGTCTGACTGATGATGGAGTACCTGATATTAGCATTGTCAGTGTCTGGATCATCTGCATCAGTGGCTGTGATGGTCATGAACTCAAGTCCTTCAGTGAGAGGGAAATGAACATTGTGAAACCTTGTGCTTTCATGTCGAGCAGGACAGGGAATAGATTTGTTGGTGAATTTACATTGATATACCAACCTATTTTTGCAGTTTCTGGTACAAAGCCAGGAAACACATCTTGGGTGAAGACAGGAGAGTTGTCATTCTGGTCAATTACCTTGACTATAAACTCCATGGAAGGTTCTTTAATGCCATCAGCATTGGACCAGGCATGCGCTTGCAGCTGGAGTCAACAGAAAAATAAGAACATGATAAAACACTAAAACCTGACAAGAGCAGGACAAACGATTCTACTGTTTGCTAACAAACATCTCAAAATAAATAACAGAAAAATGGCTCACCTTATAAATATCTTTTTGTTCTCTGTCTAGAGGCTTCAAGACATAAATTTGACCGGTGTGTTTGTCTATTGTGAAAAGTCCCACTGGAGGCTGGTCTGCTCCTTCTCCTGTGATTCTGTACATCATCTGTGTTTCTTTGCCATGGTCCGAAATAATCTGGGCACAAGATGTAACAATTATTTTATTTATAAAATTTTACAGAGTTTCCAAAATTCTGATGTAAATATTGTCTTTAGCCAGCAATGGCCTCAGCTCAGGAGAGGTTCATGCAGGCTTCGCTGTCCACACAAAGAAAGACGATGAGTGAAATAAACAAACAGTACAATATTGCAGTGAGATATTAAATCATTTCAGTTCATTAAATAATTGAATGACATAACGATTGATGGATAATATAAAGTCTCTATCAATGAATAAATTAAAACTGGTTCTGTCAGGGATCCACCTGCCACGCCCCCTTTGGTGGCTCTCTATGCCTCCGCTTTCCCTAGAGCTCCAGGCTTAATCACGCACACCTGGGGCTCATCATCAATCATGCCTCCGCTCTCTCTGGAGCTCCAGGCTTAATCACGCACACCTGAGGCTCATCATCACTCCACCCCGCTCCTACATAAACCCCTCACTCACACTCACTCCCCGTTCATTATTGAATGTGTTGGACGTTACGTACTGCTGTATGTTTATGCGTTCAGTGTTTCATACAGGACTCTATTCTATCCGTTCCATCCAGACTCTATCCTGTACCGGCTGCGCTTCTCCTCACCGCGCATCTCGGATCAGCTACGTTTCTCCCCAAGTGCACCTCGGACTCTCTCAGCCTAAGGACTGCCATGTGCACGTGTGTGTGCGCTTGTGTGCGTGTCTCTCTCCTTCACTCCCGAGCGAGCCGTACTCCGGCTTCCGCCTCCCGTTTCACTCGCACCCTGACAGAATAACGAACCCCTGAAAAGGAATATAAAAAAAAATAAAAATAAAAGGAGACATGATTGGGTTGCCGCTGTGGTCCCGGCGCGATCAGAGCCTCGGAGGGAGAATTCGCTCTGCCGCGATGAAACGACAGCCAAGCGCCGCCTCTGGAAACACCCGGAAGCACGCTGCCGATTCATCCTTGCTGGCTCGGGAACGTGCAAGCACGGCCGCGGCACGACCCCCTGCGAGTCTTATGGAATTCCTGGCTCGCTTTTCCGGCGATATGGCAGAGTGGAGCGGTTTTATACGGAGCGTTGCTGAATACATGGATTTCAATCCCTCCTTTTACACCACCGAAACGGCTAAGATCGTGCTCCACATTTCTCTCCTGTCTGGGGAATCTCTCTCTCTCGCTAGCAAGCTGTGGAGCGCATTCGGAGGAGTTTTCCGCTCGTGCACTCACTTCGTTGGGCTTCTCATGGGGATGTTCAGGATCACTCCGGTGGATCTGCCTTACAGCCCCCTCGGTTCTGGGAGGGCTCCGCCCCAGTGTTCCACCGAGCACTCCTCTCCGGTCCAGTGTGTCCACGGGAGCTCCTTTCCGCTCCAGTGCTACCAGGAGAGCTCCTTTCCGCTCCAGAGTTTCCAGGAGAGCTCCGTTCCGCCCCAGGGTTTCCAGGAGATCTCCGTTCCGCCCCAGGGTTTTCACGAGCGCTCCGCTCCGCTTCAGAGCTTCCACGAGCGCTCTGCTCCGCCTCAGAGTTTTCACAAGCACGCCACCCTGTTCCGGGGTTCCCGTGGACGCACTGCGCCTCCCCGGAGTTTCCAGGGGAGCTCTGCTCCGCTTCAGAGTTTCCCTGAGGGTCCACTCTCCTCCTCGGTTCCTCAGAGCGCTCCACTCGGCTCCAGTGTCCCGCCGAGGGTGCGGTTGCATCACCGCCTGGTCGCAAGAAGGAGGTCGTACTGCCTCCGACTGCCTATGACGGTGGCATGGTAACCCACGGTTCCTCTGACAGCCCCAGGTCGCTTCCAGAGCCATCTGGCAGTGATGTCGTGGTCCCAGACTCTTCTGATGGCGACGTCTTGCCGCCGAGCTCCTCTGATGGCGACATCTTGCCTCTGAGCTCCTCCGATAGCGACGTCTCGCCTCCGAGCTCCTCCGATGGTGACGTCTCACCTCTGAGCTCCTCTGATTTCGACGTCACGCCTCCGAGCTCCCCCGAAGGCGACATCTCGCCCCCAAGCTCCTTTGATGGCGACGTCTCGCCCCCGAGCTCCTCCAAAGGCGACGTCTCTCTCCCGAGCACCCTTGAAGGCGACTTCTCGCCACCGAGCTCCTCCAGCGGCATCGTCTCCCTCCCTAGCTCCCCGGAAGGAGACATCTTGCCACCGGGTTCCCCTGAAGGTGACGTCTCGCCCCCGAGCTCCCCTGAAGGCGACGTCTCGCTCCCGAGCTCCCCTGAAGCGACGTTTCGCCCCCGAGCTCCTCCGATGGCGACGTCACGCCTCTGAGCTCCTCTGATGGCGACGTCACGCCTCCGAGCTCCCCCGAAGGCGACGTCTCGCCCCCGAGCTCCTTTGATGGCGACGTCTCGCCCCTGAGCTCCTTTGATGGCGACGTCTCGCCTCCGAGCTCCTCCGATGGCGACGTCTCGCCTCCGAGCTCCTCCGATGGCGGCGTCACGCCTCTGAGCTCCTCCGAAGGCGACGTCTCTCTCCCGAGCTCCCTTGAAGGCGACGTCTCGCCACCGAGCTCCTCCGTCGGCGTCGTCTCGCTTCAGAGCTCCTCCGTTGGCGACGTCTCGCTCCCGAGCTCCTCCGTCGGTGACATCTCGCCACCGGGTTCCCTGGAAGGTGACGTCTCGCCACCGGGTTCCCCTGAAGGCGACGTCTCGCCACCGGGTTCCCCTGAAGGCGACGTCTCGCCACCGGGTTCCCCTGAAGGCGACGTCTCGCCCCCGAGCTCCCCTGAAGGCGACATTTCGCCCCTGAGCTCCTCCGATGGCGACGTCACGCCTCCGAGCTCCTCTGATGGCGACGTCACGCCTCCGAGCTCCCCCGAAGGCGACGTCTCGCCCCCGAGCTCCTTTGATGGCGACGTCTCGCCCCCGAGCTCCTTTGATGGCGACGTCTCGCCTCCGAGCTCCTCCGATGGCGACGTCTCGCCTCCGAGCTCCTCCGATGGCGACGTCTCGCCTCCGAGCTCCTCCGATGGCGACGTCACGCCTCTGAGCTCCTCTGACGAAGATGTCTCAGCCCCAAGTCTCCCACAAGGCGACGGATCGCCTCCAAACCCATCTGAAGGCGAAGCCACACCTCCTAGACTGTTTGAAGGTGAAGTCGCGCCTCTGAGTCCCTCTCCGGGTGACGTCTCTCCTCCAGGTCCCTCGGAGGATGACCAGGCACTCCTGAGTTCCTCTGAAGGCGTCGTCACGGCTCACAGCCCCGGCGAAGGTGCCACTGCGTTCGTCATCTCCACCGTGGTCATCGCACGGCCTCTGAACTTCGCCGTGGGCGTCGCACAGGCATTTAACGCCGCCGTGGGTGGTGCGCGGCCTCTGGATTTCGCCGTGGGTGTTGCTTGGCCTCTGGACACCACCGAGGACGTTTTTCTGCTCCCGGTCTCCACCGAGTGCGTCAATCCTTACTCGCAGTGCTTCATCTCCATACTAATCACCTTCACCTGTCTCCAATCTATGCTCTCCATTATAATATATATATATATATATGTTTCGGAGTATACACGTTTTCCTGTGCATGCTTCTACCTAGCTTCTGTCTGTATCCTAAGGCTATTAAAACATACTGTTTGTATTCTGGTTTCCAACTCTTGATCCGAGCGTGACACAAACACAACATAGACATGTTTTAAATTAATATCGGTGTTTTAAATCATGTAGAACATCAGGACACCAATCAGAACTTTTGCTATGTTTCCACACGGACGGTTTTAATTGCCAGATGTGCGCGTCATGGCGGATTTTGGTGTTCGATTTGAGACTTTCCGCATGATTGATTAAAAAAAGTGTATTCTTTTTTTATAACAGAGTAAAAAAAGGACATTGTGAATAAATGTGTGTTGCATCAAAGGTTTTAATTTTGCCTCTTTTATATTTATTTATTTATAGTTTTTTAGAATAGAGGAAAAAAAATCTTTGTACATATGCCTTATTATATATGTCTCAAGCAATTAATAGAACTACAAATATGTTCATATATGTGCATATATCAGATTTCTGGGACGGTTACGGAGGATTTGGAGAGGAAAGTGAAAGATAAAACTGGTCTGATCTATAATCTGTGATGGCTTAGGAAATATAAACCAGATCAGATGTGTTTGAACAGGTATTTAATAGGGAAGTTTTTGGCTTTAAATCAGAGATCAGTTCCACATACCTGTACAAGCTGCTTAGGGAATGGTCCTCGGTCATTTTCTGGAATATTGATTGGAGGAATCTTCGACTTCTAAAACAGTTTGTGGAAGAAGCACATATAGCAAAAACTAAATTTTCTATATCATGTTCTCACAGCAGTATTTTTTAGCCAGCTAAATATTTTCAAGCAAAATTGTTTCATCACACAAGTTCATTACAATTATAATGATAAATAATAATTAGATGTTTTTATATGAAAACTCGAAATAACGCGATTATAAACTAAGCGTCTTACCGAGGTCTGGTCTGTTACAGTAATAACAGCTTTTGCCTTGACTGGATGACCTTCCCCCTGCAGATCTGCTGCCTGAATCTCAAGAGTGTATTTATGATATTGCTGAAAGAGATGATTATATGTGATTTATTCAATCAAGAAAATCTCAAGTCATGAAAAAAAAACGTGGTTTGTGCACTCACCTCTCTGTCCAGACCTTCAGCGTTCACTCGGATCGCTCCCGTGATGGGGTTGATAGCAAACATGTTTGGATTGGGCGCTGATGGAGTCTGACTGATGATGGAGTACCTGATATCAGCATTGTCAGTGTCTGGATCATCTGCATCAGTGGCTGTGATGGTCATGAACTCAAGTCCTTCAGTGAGAGGGAAATGAACATTGTGAAACCTTGTGCTTTCATGTAGAGCAGGACAGGGAATAGATTTGTTGGTGACATTACATTGATATACCAACCTATTTTTGCAGTTTCTGGTACAAAGCCAGGAAACACATCTTGGGTGAAGACAGGAGAGTTGTCATTCTGGTCAATTACCTTGACTATAAACTCCATGGAAGGTTCTTTAATGCCATCAGTAACGGACCAGGCATGCGCTTGCAGCTGGAGTCAACAGAAAAATAAGAACATGGTAAAACACTAAAACCTGACAAGAGCAGGACAAACAATACTAACATTTTTAAATAAATAACAGAAAAATGGCTCACATTATAAATATCTTTTGTTTCTCTGTCTAGAGGCTTTGACACAAAAAGCAGTCCAGTGTATTTGTCTATTGTGAAAAGTCCCACTGGAGGCTGGTCTGCTCCTTCACCTGTGATTTCATACACCATCTTTGTTTCTTTGGCATAGCTGGACTTAATCTAGGCACAAGATATGACAATTATTTCATTTATAAAAGTTTCCAAAATTCTTATGTAAATATTGTCTTTAGCCAGCAATATCCTCAGCTCAGGAGAGGTTCATGCAGGCTTCGCTGTCCACACAAAGAAAGACGATGAGTGAAATAAACAGACAGTACAATATTGCAGTGAGATATTAAATCATTTCAGTTCACTAAATTATTGAATGACATAACGATTGATGGATGATATAAACACTTCCCATTGGGACTCATGGAGAAATCATCTGTGTACCACACATATAGGTTTGATTCTCACCTGCACAATCGTCTTTGGGAAAGGTCCTCTATCATTTTCTGAAACTTTGATTAGAGGAATCACCCACTCTCTTTTTAGCCTCCTTAACCAACTTGAAGATTTTGGAAACACAAGAATTGGAAGAACTGGGGACGATTCGGTCTATAAAAAATAACAAAACAAAAAAAATCAGTGTTGCTTAAATGGAAAATCTAATTGCTTTCTTTTTAAAGTTCTGGATAATGAAGCTGAAGGCTAAAAATCTAACTAGATGGCATCAGCTGCTTTGGTTGATGTATGGTAGAGACTTAAGTCATTTAAAGTCACATTTAAAGTCACTTTAAATATCTTTAAATATTAATTTTCCAGAAAACAGGAAATTTCGCAGTTTGTCCTGCAGAAGTTAGACTGCAGAAGTTGTGTACCTGTGCAGACTCAACCTCATCAACATCTCCACCCTGATGTTCCACTCTAACCAAGGCAGTGTGTTTCTTTCCGCTGGAGTCCCAAGCATGGACAGAGAACATCTTATGGCCATCATGAAGATTGGCCTGTTTCCTCAGCTTCACAGTGCCATCTGAGTCGACGTGATACTGCGCGTCATCCGCCGTAAACTCGAAACGTGTTCCTCCATTGCAGTCATTAAAAACAACTGAAAACATGATAGAAAACATAAGAACTTTCATTGATCACAATCCAGTGATACCAATGTAAAGAACAGAGTGATTGTAGAAATGATGGTGCTGGAGAACAGGCTGTAGATGAGGATGGTAAAATAAAACAAGCTGCAAAACATGTACTACATATGATTTCCTCAACAGACAATGATTTCCACACTGTCAGCAGGAAAAATCTATATAGAGCTGTTAATTTCTTTCCAGCCACATGGTTTCTGACATTTTGATTAGACATAAATGCCTAAATTCTTCTCATACACTAGTATCCTGTTTTTTTTCCTGCATCTTAATAAAAAAGATCAGCAAGCTGATTTATCAATTATAAAATGCCAAAGCCATGCGTTTTTGTTTCAACTCTATCCTGAGATAGGACCCGAGAACATTGTGGTAGTGTTGACTCACTTGTGCCGATCTTTGTGCCCCCCTGCAGGTGTTCTCTGGGAACTCTGAATAGGAAAAGATCAGAACCGAATCCAGGAGAACATGACTGAGACTCACCGATTCCACACTGCAGAACCTGGACAAGAAAATACTTTGTGTGTGTATATGATTATCACTGCCATGTATGTAGTTTTTGGGGTTGACAGGCTCTAATTAGGCTTCTGCAGATCAGAGTAGCCTTGTGTAAACCTGTCCAATAGCTCTGAATAAATATTTAAGACAATTACTATATAAGCTAATTAGAGAAAACACTAAAATGTAGACCTTCAAACATTAATCAGACTCTATAATTAAACGGTATGAAAGTGTGCTCAGTGCATCAAATAAGAACATGGTAAAAACAATTCTACTCTTTGCTAACAAACATTTCAAAATAAATTGTTTATTCAGTTCTTTATTTCTCACATATAGAAAAAAGTGCAACCACGTAACCACCGACAAAGTATCCAACTTCAAGTGGGTGTCATTTGTCATACTGATCAGAGTGCTATATAACTGGAATAGAGGGAAAAAAATAATTTACCTGGATTAAGCAAATCACAGCTACCAACTTCACCCTGCTTACAGGCTCCATTTGAAGTCAAAAATCTGCAAAAACTACCAAATCTTACTAATCCAACTGCAGGACAGAGGGTCACATCTGCTTTAAAGCAGTTGTTTTGGGTGTGTTTGTTTGGGGGGTGGGGGTGGTACTCAGGGGCAGTACCACTGGAATATTTTGAGGTTGTTAGAACTTGTTGTTGGTTCTTTCTTTCTTTTTAAATACAATGCTGATACTGCAGATAAAGAAAGATGGCTGATTGGTTAAGACAGAAAACATGATTAGACTTGGTTTCTGTAACATGTCAAGGCAGTATATTCTCTAAACTTTCATTCTAGTTTTCCTTCAAAACATCTTAATAAATACTTTTGTTTTTGTTACTTAAAATAAACACCAACGAAGTCTTCTAGCCGGTCATGAATCTCAATACCGAGGCTTTGAAAAGGGTGGAAACATGGAGCATTTTTTGGTTTCTGAGAGACACATGCATGTTCATTTGGTCAAACAAATCTATAAATCTTCCACTTTATTCTGATTGGAAAATTCTCCCTTAGCATGAAGAACAGCGTCACACACTTCGTTTCTCCAAACGTTCAGCTGAAATACTTTGCTGTGCCTCTTGTAAAACTTACCAAAGATGTTCTTCACTCGTTGGAGATTTTGTTCATCCCAGAGCAGTTCAATAGGATTTAGGTGTGGGGAATGGGATGGATGTTCCCTGATAGATAAACACTCCAGACGATTGTCTGCTCTTTAAATAACGCTTACAGAGATTGGACGTACGCTTCTGATCATCGTCTTGTTGTATGGTGAGATGCAAGTGACTTACAAGTGCAGCAAATTCCAGTCCAAGCAGCAAAATCCAATCGAAGAGAATTATTACAATCAACACAAGGTTTGGATTACGGATAAACTTATAAGAAATAAACTTATAGGCACCAAACTTATACATTTCAACATTTTAACCTCTTTATATTTATTTACTGTGACAATTATGAAGATAAATGAACATAATGTTTTGGATGAAACAGTGGTTTCAATCATCTGATTTTGAATTTATAAAATAAAAGAACAAATTTACATGACTAGTAATATTATAATACAAAATACATCATGCAGATGTGTCACATCATCAGTGATGTATCCTGGGGTCATTGGGTGTTTCGGGTCTTTCAACATCAGACACTGTAAGAATTACAGTCTGCCTCAATCCAGATTCCACCCCACGCTATATCAAATTCAGCTCATCCGCAAAACGGCTCCAAATTGATAAAAAGTAGTTATGTAGTTTGATGTAGAATTCCAGTTGTATCAATCCTAATCATAGTCTTGATTGAATCAGTCTGGGAGAAGTATCGGCGCCAACAAAGGTGTGAATACCGGTGATTACCACCTGCTGACCTCCGCCCCGAGAATGGTCGTCCCCAGCCTTTTGTTTCCTCACACATGTCCTATATCTAATTTACATTTAAAGGATAACTCCGGTCTATACTTCAAAGGGGAAGAACAATATAAAATATCTGGGCAGAGTTTGCTCTGGGTTCTTTCTGACTCCGATGAACCCAAAGTGCTTCGTGTATTTTGTCACTGCTACGCTGTTATAAACTTCTTCATTACGATCTTCGTTGTCCTCATCATTTTTTTCTTACAACACCCTCGTCTAGGCGACCCAGCCGGGGTTCATCAGACCCTAACCTGTGTCCCAGTAGCAATTGCCCACGGTTCTGCCCTCTTAATCCAAAGCCATCTAGTGGCTTTCTCTGTGGCTTCAGTTGCGGTTCTAATCGGCTGCCTCTTTGTCTCCCCAGTAATTCCTAGTAGAGTACCGTATTTTTCGGACTATAAGCCGCTACTTTTTTCCTACGCTTTGAACCCCGCGGCTTAAACAACGAAGCGGCTAATTTATGAATTTTTCCTGGGTTTTTCCCGGTTTCACAAACTTCAAGCCAAAAAACTGAACCCCATAACATTAGACCAATGAAATTTCCGAACGGAAACGAAAAAACGCACCTCGCCTGTGTTCTGAGCTGCACGGCATCGGGAGAAAAGCTTTCACCGGGTGATTTTTAAACGCACGACGATGCCAAAAGATAAACTCCCGAGAGAAATAGTTGTGAAAGGAAGGAGGAAGACAGTGAACAATGACTTTCTTAGTCGGCTACTGTTTAGATACAAGCCGTTGTAGCGCGTTGAGTCAGGGTGAAGGGAGAGCTCGCTAACTCCAGTTACAACAGAAATCATATAAGCACAGACAGGTTTCCAAAACTCGTGCTTTTTTATTTTTCTTGGCAACAGCGTTACGGGTTAGTCAAAGAAACTTAGAAATGAGCATCAGAAAATAATAAGGACATATTCCTCGTCTTGAACACACGCAGTAATACCGGAAAAAATTCAGTGGCAGTCTAATTCCAAAATACCGCTATGCTCCTAAAGGAAGCGCAACATATTTCACCTGTTACACCGTGTGTAACGTGTCTTTCGTTAAAGCCTGTGTAAAGTACATTAGTGTAGACACCTGCGGCTTATAGACAGGTGCGGCTTATTTATATTAAAAATACAAATATTTGTAAAATATCATAGACATCATAGACGCTTTGGACTAAGAACCTGATACGATGATAATCTACTTTCCAAATATCAGCCCAGGTGATCTTACGCTGCCGAACATTACCCCATTTAGTATAAGCTTCTTGTTGTCCCAATCCCACCATCCGGCTAGCTCTTTCTTCCTCCACACCTGCCATCACTTCCTGCTGAACAAGATGTTGCCGTTTTTTCCTTGAGCATTGTCAATTCTCACAACCGGCAAGTAGCCAAAGCCTGCACGCCCGATTGCTATTGGTCCCACCCGTGCCTTGTACCTCAACCGTGACTCTTCACTTCTAGTGAATTTCTCTTCGCTCCATTTTCTACCTGTGCGCACCTGTATGCCAGCTGCTGTCAACTTGGGATCCCTAGACTCTCTGTACTGCCATGCTTCCAGTGTTCTTGACACCATGAACTCTTCAGTAAAACTACTCATCGGGAGGTGCAGAATATCACTCGTGACATATAACTGCATTTAATTTTCGACATACTGCCCTGCTACCTTTATACACATTCCAGAGTTTAAAGATTTGTAGAAAGTACAAGTACACCTACAAGAACAAGTAAGAAAGATTTGTCTGAACGCCTGAACCATCCTAGTACGGCCTGCTTCACTGCATCATCAGGGAACTACCTCCGACCGGGATCGTTTACACAGTTCAAATGTCTTGCTGCTGAGCGTCTCATCACCGTACTGCGCTTGACGTCTACTGTAGATATCCACGGGTTTCCACGCGCAGTAACACGACATACTTGTGCGCCCGCCCAGCAATAATAGGACACGCCGGCCACTTACTACTGTTTACTAAACATTCACGCCCACGCTAGCGTCCATTTTTCTACCAGTAGCATAAAATGTCCCAGTTTGACTTGAACATCCCTCGTATAATCTGGTGCATCACCTCTAATGCCATGTGCTTCTTTTATAATGGAGTCAAATCAGTGTGTCATTTATAATAATAATCTATAACATCACATTTACAGCATTTGTCTGGCGCCCTCATCCAGAGCGATTTACAACTTAGCAGCTCAGACTTAAGGACCTTTCTCAAGGGCCCCACAGTGACAGCATGGTGGGGCTGGGATTTCCATTTTTACTGTAAGTTGAACATCACTGCTTCTGGTTCTGGCCTTCCAGAGGTTAAAATGCAGAGGAATAAATACACATAAATACTAGCAGAAACACAAAGTACCGCCAGGGGGCGGTATACGCATGTGTGTTTCACTTGCACACTTCAACAGGATGGAATGTAGATGATGAGGATGACTAACTCGTTGTTCTTAGATAAAATTCCACCTGTGGAAACAGGAGACAGGAGATATGAGGAACCTGTGAAGTGAGATGACACAGCGATGGTATTCATTCACATATATAAAGCAGACACTCTGTAATCACAGCGAGGTCTTTTAACGCTGCACAGGATGCGATAGCAGAGATAGCAGGATATCAGAAAGCTTCTAGCTGACTGTGTTCCTAGTACAAATACTTCTGTCTTAGGAATAAGTAGACGGATGTTACTTAGCATCCAGCGTCTAATCAACGCTACACATTGTTAACATTATGAAGCATATCTGAACACAAATTTTAGCATCACAGAGGAGGCTATTACCATGTTTACGGATAATTGTATGCAGATTTAGCATTTTCGAGGTGGTATCGAAAAGTTTCGAGATTAGTTTTATAACACGCCAACAGAGGGCAGCACAGGGCTGCACGCACAGTCACAGGGAGCGCCGACCTTCATAAGTCAGTGTGGCAAAATACATCGTCCTGTGTACGTCGGGAGCCGTGCAACTGGTGCTAAACTGACCACGTGTGCACCTTGTCACACGTGAGTTTCTCGCTGGATACCACCTCGTATAATGGAAAAATCGTTGAGGTCTAAAACAGAGCTTTGTGGAGAGAAACAGAGAACTGTAAAGACCTCCACACTGATACCGATCCGCCAGATTAGACCTGAGCCAGGAGAACGATGTTCCCTTAACCTCAGCAACAATTCGAAATCTGTCTAGAAAAGAAACTTCTTGTGTTGGAAAAGCAGCACCGAGGTCAAGCGACACACGCATATGCACTTTATCCAGCGATGATGAAGCCTAAATCCTGATGAACACCTTTCAGTATGATTATAACTGATGTCGTGCTATGACCTTTTCTAGGATTTTGGAGATAAAAAGGGCGGTATATTGATCTACATTTGGACCCCCTCAGTGATAAAGTCATTACATTTTTAAATAGATTTGATTGTTTCTGATGTTTTCCATCGCTGCATTTTAGTCATAAGAAGTTCCACTGTTCCTGGGAGGCTTTCCGATCTATTTTGAGGGCACGTTTATGTCAATTAGTGATCATTCAGCTTCAATGTATAAGTGGAGGAGGTCATGAGGCTCCAGTTCCAGTTCATCTCAAAGGAGTTCAGTGGGATTGAGGAGGTCAGGGCTCTGTGGAGGACACACAAGGTCTTCAACTTTCACATCAACAACCGAGTTTTCATGGAGCTCAGCATGTGTGTGGTTTATATTTTGACAAATAGTTCAGTATAGTAGTATACACTGTATGAGCAAAAGTATTGGGACACCTGACTTTTCCAGAGGCACATAATTGTATCAGACGTCTATGGATGCAATTTTCCTTTCCTCTAACAGACTAAATGTGGAATGGGATGTCCAAAAAGGAGAAAATCTTATTCTCAGATGTCCATAGATTTGTGCCTATATAGAGTAGGTGTAGCTGGTGTAACCCCACAGTTCTTGGTGAGAGTGTGTGAGGAGTTAGGGTACTCTCAGTGTGTGTCAGCAACCATTCCAAACTCTCTCGTGATGACGCGCAGGAGAACGGAGCACCAAACTGCATCTATTCATTACGCACAGAGTTCTCATAGATTTTTACCTTTAATAGTTATACGTTCTGGAAACATTTCTGAGCGGTGGATTAGATCTTAGATTAGACTCCACTACAGGATAAGGTGTACTGTAGTCTCAACACACCTCCGGGTGTGCGACAGAGGCGCAGGTGAGGCGCAGGTGAGGCGCACGCGTCCGCTTCCGTCACCATGTGGGGAGGGGCGGAGCGTTAGTTTCCACCACACCTACACACACTCACTCACACCCACCCCGAACACACACACACACACACACACACACAC
>JAAIIK010000009.1:323414-334894 GCA_014706435.1 Silurus glanis
CACACACACACACACACACACACACACACACACACACACACACACACCTCCACGCAGCCACGTGAACCGGAACCTAAACTTTAAAGGAGCCACGTCCCATATTTAACAATTAAAACAGCTACTAAAAGAATGAGCATAAAACTAAAGAAACATGACATCTCCAATTTCCAGAGTGTAAAATAATTAAATAAATATACAATAATTAATAACAAAGGAAGAGGTTTTAAATGAGATTAATATATTTATAACATCTCTTATAGTGTATTAAAAACTTGATGTATTAATTTATAGTACATTTAGAACAGGAAAAAATGTGCGATTAAGTTGCGTTTATCAAGTAAATATTTGAATGGCTTGATGGCACTTTAAAATATATTTTTATACATACATACATACAGGTACTTCATAAACCTTGAACCTCTCTAATGTCAGATATCACCAGTCACTGCTCAACACACACACACACACATACACACACACACACACACACACACACACATTCTCTTTTTTTTCCTCTCCTGGGAAAGGCCTGTCTTCCTTGTCACATATTATTCCTGAAATCCTGTTTCACACTGCTCTCCTCTTCACACAGATATAAGCTCTATTTAATGAAGGACTCTCTCTTTCAGTCTCTCATTCTTCTTGCTCGCTCTCTCTCTCTCGCTCTCTCTCTCGCTCTCTCTCTCTCTCTCTCTCTCTCTCTCTCTCGCTCTCTCTCTCTCTCTCTCTCTCTCTCATATTAGTAGTTTTTAATGCTGACCATTGATTATAGAAAGGAAAAACAGATTGTTCAGCTCATTTCTGGCCTGTCTCTCACCCAGGCCTTTTACACAGCACACTGTCATCATAATTACACTCTCACACTCCTTTTTCTCTCTAGTTTTCTTTTGAGCTGTCTAGAGTAGCTGTTCAGAAATAACCTGTGTTTGTGTGCACACACACACACCCACACACACCCACACACTTATAGAGTGCGTCATGTACCCTACATGGTGTGTGTGTGTGTGCACTGGTCTCCCTGAGATAAGCACTTTGTAAATATTGGCAGGACAGAACAAAGCCCCACTCACTCCGATCATGATTTACTCGACCTGCAACCTGTTGTCTTTCTCTTACACTCTTTTCTCTTTCTCTTCCTTTTTTTCCCCTCTTGTTATCTCTTCTTTCCCAGGCGGACGGCCTGAAAGAAGGCGATTACTTGGTTGCCGTCGGTGATACGGACTGTAAATGGATGAGCGTGAGCGACGTCATGAAGCTGTTGAAGGACGTGGACGAGGAAGGCGTCGACATTAAAGTGGTCAGCATGATCGACAACAGCATCCAGGCCATGGTAACATAAAACATTTTTAACGTTTTTTACTTCACTCTACCTTTCGCTGTCGGTGGAATGGTGCCATCTGTCCACCTCGACATGTACCTTCAAAATAGATTAATGATGCATCAGTAATGGTAGATCTCTTGTATCCTGGTCAGTGTGAGTATTGGATTGTGATTGGCTGTAGGGAATGGTTGAGTTGCTTAGAAACAACTGAAACCGTAATAATATACAGTTCTGCATTATTTACATCCATTCATTTCCTTTCTTTAACATCGTTTCGGGTCGGTCTGTAACAGAAAATGCCATAGGGTTAGCAGTATTATCGTGGAGATTTTATTATGATTTGAAATGCCTCCTATTTATTTTGCCCCCTAATGCTGGATTCGTTTATTTTGTGCTGTTTAGACAAATGAACGTTACTTTTCAAGCGAAAAAATGTAAGAGCATCATTACTATCATAATATTCAATGCTATTCAAATCAAAACATTTCTTACTCATGCATATGGTTGCTAAGTGAATCAAACAAATAATTAGGCTACGTTAATATCTAGACTTTGACCGATTTTACTGATTGGATCGTACTTGCTGATATCCGATTAATTATCCCGATAGTTTTTAAAATAGACACTGGATTAAAAATAAACACAACACTCCATGTAAAATAGTCCTGAACTTTATTACAAAAATATACAAAATCTGTACTGAATATAAATATAATATAGTGCTCTCCGTGCAGCGCGCAGTCTCACGTGTAGGCACGAACAAACAGTGATTCGTCTCTAGAGGGCGCTCTCGTAATGACAGCGGACCGGAAGCTTGAAATCAGTATTGATTTTTGAGTATTGACTATTTGCCAATAGTTCCAGCAATCAACTATCAGTGCCTCGACCTCTATTAATAACTAAATTTAGTTTTGATTAAATACAGAAAAAAAATAGATTTAAAATTACATTCATAAAATATGTCTCTGGCATTGTTCAGGGGGCCGTTCCAAATGTGGGGGCGGGTCGTATTCGGTCCATGGGCCATATTTTGTGGACCCCTGGTCAGTGTGAATACTGGATTGTGATTGGCTGGAAGGTTAGTAGTGAGGTCTGGAGAAAAAAAACGTAAAACAAAAAAAAAAAACAGCACCAGGAGTTAAATCCAACAGCACCATTATTACAAGAAGTGATGGCTGAGCTTGTTGCACTTTAATGAAAATTCTGGTCTGGTAGAGCATCATTTTTGTTTAACGTTTTTCTCCAATGTTCTCAAATTGAAGATTTTTTTGGACCAACCGAACCTCTTTAAAACTAACATCGTTCGTTTCTTCCTGTATCCCAGCCCCAGAAAAGTGCCACTTACTCCGGCGGCCTTCCGAAAACCTACTCCATGATCTGCCTGGCCGAGAACGACCAGGACAAGCATCCGAAAGCACGTAAAGTCAGCAAGAAGATGTCGTTTCTCAGCTGGGGGCTGAAGAACAAGCACAAGAGCGCCAGCACCCTCAGCCTCCCCACGTCCGACTACAAACCCTCCAATCCCAGGTCCTTCAACGACAGCAACCTCTACTAACCAGTGCTGAACTTCTGACCAGTTAATAGTGAAGCTCTCGGGTTAGGGAGCGAACCGGTCCAACGCGCAGACACACAGTGCTGAAGTTATGAAGGAAAAAATTCAAGACTTTTGCAAAGAAATTTTTCTTTTTTTTCTTTTTTTTTTGGCAAAAAATGCCTGCACGTCGTTGCAGCCAAATAGTTAAAAGTTATTTTAAATATAAAATCTATATAATGAGCACCCGTGATATTGATGTCATCACATATATCTGTTCATTCTATTGTCTCGGTGTGTGGGTGCGTCATATATGGGAGGGATATTTTCTCGTTTAATTGTTTAGATTTTTTTTATTTGTTACAGAATTAATCATTCGTTTCTGATCGCTGTGAAGAAAACAGGAAGAGCCTGTGTGTTTTTTTTTTTTTGTTTTTTTTTTGTTCGTTTTCCACCAATATTCATATTGCTGCTGCTGTAAATACTCGGATTTCACTGTATTGTTCTATGGAGTCAGATGTTCAATTTATGTACCTACCCGAATGCAGAACGTGTTTATTTACAGATATATTTTTCGCTCAATATTTTAAATAACGTCACTGCTGTATACGGAGCATTTTAAAGTAAAAGTAAAAAGAATAAAATCGAATAATAAGGTTGATTATAGCTTGAAATATGTGGTGACGTGTGTAACGTGAACGTTGAGAGAGTGGTTTGCAGTAATCGAGCAGTGCTGTGGTTGTTTCTGTATTATTTTAATAATTAATATAAATTTTTTATTATTATAAGTGTCCATTTGCTGGTAGAATAACCTCCTGAGAAGACGGCCCACTAGATTTTTGTTAAGATTTGTGAAGATTCATTTAGTCACAAGGTTTGAAGCTGGAGATCTTCCACATCTTCCAACCCATCGAAAGCAGATGTTCATGGAGCTGGAGCTTTGTGCGCAGGGGCGGTGTCGTGCTGGAACAGGTTTGGGTCTGCTAGTTTAATTAAAGGGGAAATTTAATGCTAAAGCTTCCAGAGACATTCGATCGAATTGTGGGCCTTCGATCTTCGTGGTAAGAACTACATATTCCAAATACTTTTTGACTCATTTGGACGGATTTAGAATTTTTTGTTCTTTTTTTTTTTTTTTTTTTTAAACTAACACCTCCTTCGGAAGTGTTATAGGTATTTCACTGTCTACAGCGTAGATACTTGTTCACGTTTGATAATCAAATAAATAAACTGCACATAAAGAATGAGTTATAACTAGAAGCACGTGTTCCTGTTGACGTATTTAGCGTGTGTTCGGGTGACGCCACGTGTAAATGTTGTTTGTGTAAAATGGTCATTTAACGCTATTGTGCAATTAATTAAGTATTTGACAACTTCTTAGTATAATTACCGCGTGTGTGTGAAACGTCTAATTCCCTTTAAAAGTCTTTTAAGCGATGTGACTCCTGAATATTGCGTCTAGACGTTTTTTTTTTTTTTTTTTTTAAGCACCTGGATATTATATTTTGTGGGTATTTTAATGAGATTGAGAGTAAAGTAGGGTTAGATGTAGCATGTTAAGATCTCATCAAAGGCAATGGAGGTCACATGCAGGTTGATTGTTGTGTGTGTGTGTATATATAATGTGTGTGTGTGTGTGTGTGTGTGTGTGTATTGTGTGTCTGTTCCTGATGCATAACGTCTTTTAAGTCTTAAAGGTCAAAACAGTTAGGTTTTTGTATCCGTCTGGGTTTTGGAGGTTTCTGTCGCTCTTGGCTTTTTTTCTGTCGCTGTTTATTCGAAGTGGAAGCAAAACTCGTTTCTCTTTTCTTTTGTTGTCATTTTTTTGTACACAAACCTGAAATAAAAATAAAATAATGGGTGATGTTTGGGTCATTTTGAGTCATTTAGAACAGTATGGAAATAGAGAGAGTTCTAAAAAAAAAGCTCCTGTTTGTGTCCTGTTTTTATATAACGCATTTCACACTCAATGGCCACTTTATTAGAAACACCTGCTCGTACATGCAGCTATTTGATCAGCCAATCAGGTGACAGAAGCACAATTTAATACAATAGCATCACCCAGATGCAGGTCAGAAGTTTCACACTCACATCAAACATCAGTTGTTGGTACCAGGCAGGGGCGTGTCTAAAGGGGGGCACGGGGTGGCTCCCCAAATAAAAAGTAAAAAAAATGCTGTGTGGTCTGGTCATTTGCCAAATAAGTCATTAGTTTGGTTTTCGATTTTTTTTCTCGGAGTCTCACGGAGAGCAGGATAGACCAAAACACTTATGGGGAATTGTTTTTAAGGAGTTTTATGTTAAAAAAATTTAATTTATGAATAAAAATATAATTAATTATAAAATGAAGTTAAATGTACAGTATATATAAATACAGTAGAGTATTGTATACATAAAATGGCATTTTTTGGGGTGGCATCTGTTTATCGCGGTTTTCTGTTTATCGCGGGCGGTTTTGGAACGTAACCACCGCGATGAACGGGGGATTACTGTATTTACAACGCTATTGGATTAGAGTGCTGTCAATTTTACAGCTCAAACAGGAGAAGCATGATTTGGCAAGCTGCAGACCATGTCTTTGTTCATGGTAAGTATTAAATTATAATTATATATATCTGCTTCTTCTTCTTTTTCTTTCGGCTGCTCCCATTAGGGGGCGCCACAGCAGATCATCCGTCTCCATACCACCCTGTCCTCTACATCTGCCTCTTTCAAACCAACTACCTGCATGTCTTCCCTCACCACATCCATAAACCTCCTCCTTGGTCTTCCTCTTTTTCTCCTTCCTGGTGGCTCCATCCTCAGCATTCTCCTACTGATATACCCCATGTCCCTCCTCTGCACATGTCCAAACCATCTCAATCTCACCTCGTCTTAATGTAACGCTGAAAGTCTTCAGCCGCAACGTCCCACTTGTGTTGCGCCACATGACTTTTACCTTCAAAACAGTCCCCTTGCACATCAAGACAGAGCTCCCAGCATTCTTCTGGAACGTGTCCTGAAAGTCTTTTTTTCCAAGCGTGTCAAGCACCTTCTGCGATCCGCTCTGGATCTCCGCAACGGTGTAAAAATGTAAGGAAGTGTGATCGCATAGATTGTTCTACGGCGATCATCATGCACGAGTTGCTGGAAAGTTTCCAGGGGATAAACATCCAGTGGTGTTCTTCATGTAAACATAAGAGGTGGATGAGGTACGAGATCCAAAGTCCACCTCAGGTTCTGCTCCTGTCTGCCAAGAACAAGAATCTGAGGCTATTATGAAGGCTTTTCTGGGAAACTCTTCATCAAATAAACATATTCAGAAATGTACTCTGACCCAAACTTTCCTGACTGCACTTTGAAATCATCACAACGATTAAACGGAAAGCGGATTTATTTCTCCGAATTATTCACTCAGCACTAATAATACTCCATTAAAAGCGTGAAGACGTTCTCAAGACACGGATTCTGATCCATTACTTCAAGCTTTAACTTCTCACTGGCCTCATTTTTTTTTAATGCTGTGGGTTTTTCCAGCAGCGGTTTGGTTTGGTTTCGCTTGGTGAGAGTCTGAAAAGAAAATGGACGCACATCTGTGTGCAACCTGAGCTTCACTTACTGCTGCCAGAACCAGTTATAAAGGAGCTGAAAGACCTGAGAAATAAACAGAGTTCCACAAGAAGACACACGGGGAAGGTTTCTAAAGCTTGGACATGGTCACGTGACACTGTGGGAGAAGTTCATAAATAAATAAGTAAATAAATAAATATGACCTGCCTTTTGGATGTTATTAGTGCTGTTTATGGTGTGAGTGTGAGTGTGAGTGTGAGAATCGTGGAGGCTGAACATCATGTGGTAATCTAATGTACTTTAAATGATTCCCAGGCAGGGGAATTTCTGACTGTGGGTTGGTTATTAAAGACGGGTTTTTTCACGCCAATAGTGATGTCAGAGTGGTTTTACTTTTCTGGGAAACTTGGCAATTCTTCTGCACATGTTCCCTGAAAGTTCTGCCTACACAACTTTTATGGATCATAAATGGGTTATAAACCAAACCTGGGTTGTATAGCTTGATTTACACACTGGACAGTGTAAATGGTGGATTGTGATTGGCTGGAAGGAGTTCAGGTGTGAGTAGTTGATTGTGATTGGCTGGATGGAGTTCAGGTGTGAATAGTGGATGGTGATTGGCTGGATGGAGTTCAGGTGTGAATAGTGGATTGTGATTGGCTGGAAGGAGTTCAGGTGTAAAAAGTGGATGGTGATTGGCTGAAAGTTCAGGTGTATATAGTGGGTTGTGATTGGCTGGACCTCACACTTCTGTTAGAACTTCTTAAGCGATGGAGAGCGATGAACATACCCCCAAGGGAAGAAAAACACTCACAATACACTGTGCCCTGTGTTATGAATAGGGAATAGATTGCCATTTTGGACACAGGGTTCGCTTCTGAGAGGGTGCATTTAGTGTTGCACGTCATTAGAAAGTGTTCAGTGAGGTTGAGAAGATCAGGGTTCTGTGCAGGACACTTGAGTTCTTCCAAAGTCCAACCTTCACACACTCAGTGAACTGGGATGTTTGTTCCAGGTAAATGGGTGATAGTGCACATTCTTTTTGATACATAATATATATTTAAAATGTAGTGTTTATTGTGTTTGTGTGTTTTTTTTTTATAAAACTGAGAAGAAAAAACGTCTGAAACATTTAATTGAAATAATGGTGTGGTGTATTGCGGTGGTATAGCACGCCCTCTACCGGACACTCAGGATACTGCCAGTGCCGCCGCCACCTGCGTTGCTAAGAGGATTGAATCTCAGCCATGATTGGTTGGTTGTGCATCTCTCAGCCAATAGGATTCGCGTTTGGAGGTATGTGGACAAGGCAGTACAGCGTCTAGATACACGAACTTAGAGAGACGTGAACCAGTCGAAAAGCGGAAACTGGATTTAATAAGAAATAGTGATTTCATATTGAAATAACTGAACCGCACAGTTTGTTTTTAATGTTGTTAAATCTGTGTATTTTTTCTTTCATTTTTATCTGTAAATAGATTTTTCGCGGTTTAAATCTCTCCTGGATCATGTCAAAATTCAAGCTGAGTTTTAGAAGAAGCGAGCGAAGGCCATTCGTGAGTTTTCAATATTAATATTTATTTTTATAACTAGCTAACTAACTAATTAACCAGCCAATTAACCCACTAATTAACTAACTAACTAATGTTATGGGTTATTTTGAACTCTACTGGTGTGACTAGCTAGTTTACACCCATGCTATGCTAGCTCACATTATGTAGGCACCTGGAATGGGTTTCAGGTCACAGGTGTGTCTTGAGATCATTTGTGATGTTTCTTGTCTTCTAAATGTGCTTTAGACCATCAGTTGTCTTGTGCAGAGGAAAAGGTGAGTACAGAGTCAAAAACCCTGACAATGCTACTACAACTACTGCACAAATCTATATTAAGGCAAGAAACAAAGAGAAATGAATCATTATTACGTGAAATTAAGGTCAGTCAAATCTGAAACATCTCAAGATCTATCCCCAAGTCTCCCAAACCATCAAACTCAATGAAGAAACAGGCACTTATAAGGACCATCCCTGGAAAAGAAGATCCAGAGCAGTGGTGGATGAAGAACACAAACCATGTAGTTGAGTTACAGTAGAGATCCACTCAGTAAAATATGACTCCAGTATAAGTGTTCATTTAAACTTTCACTTGAGTAAAAGTACAAAAGTAAACTTAAGCACAGTAACGAATTACGTTTACTTCCTTACTGTCCACCACTGACCAAGAGCTACCTCTGCTGCAGAGGATAAGTTTATTAGAAATACCAGAATCAGAAACTGATTTTAACTGAAACTAAATTCTTCTCAGAGTTGGCAGACATATTTCATCATCCACTGCTCCGAGGAGACTATGTGAGTCAGGCCTTTGTGGTCAAATTGCAGTAACGAAGCCATTGCATTGGAAGAACAACAAGCAGAGAAGATGTGCTTGGGCCAAGAAACAAAAGTATTGGACATTAGTTCTAGTCTTGGACCAATTAGTCAGTTTGCTGATTAATCATCACCAGTGGTTGATCGCTGGAACTATCGGTTATCAGCAAAAATCCATACCGATGGTTTTTCCGGCTTCCGGTCTGCTGTCATTACAAGAGCGGCCTCTAGAGGCGAATCACTGACACCACGTGCTGTTTGTTTTTACACGGGAGACTGCGTGCTGCATGGAGAGCGCTATATTATATTTATAATTTATTAATTATTTATTTATATATATGAATTAATATATTAATATTTATTTCATTTAGCACATTTCCATGATTCAGTATTTTTTTTTTAATTGTTTTTATATTAATAATACATTTAAGTTAAAAGGAGTGTTCGTTTTTTATCCAGCATCGGTTGATTATCGGTTATCGGCAAGTACGATTTACCTAGCTAATGGTATCGGGAAAATCCACTTTTGCTCGATCTCTAGTGTGTAAGTCTTTGTTGAGGGTGAATTGACTGTGTGGTTCCTGAATGTGTGGTTCTCACTGTGAAGCATGATTGGGGAGGTGTGGTGGTGTGGTGGTGCTTTGCTGGAAACACTGTTGATGATTTAGTAAAAAGATTGAGGACCCACTTTTTTGCAGTGACGCCATTACATCTGGTTTGTTCTCCATCAAGACAATGACCCCAAACGCACCTCTAGGGTTCTGTAAGAGCTATTTGTTCAAGAAGGAGAGTAATAGAGAGTGCTGCATCATGACATGGCCTCCACAATCACCCCATTTAAATACAGTTGAGAGTGAAGGAAAAGCAGCCAACAAGCACTCAACACCTCAGGGAACTCCTTCGAGATTTCTGGAAACCCATCCTTGTGAATGTGATGATCGAATGCCATGCCATCAAAGCTAAATGTAGCCACTTTGGACAATCTAAATGATATAAAACGTAAAATTGTGTTAGAAACTCTTCATGGTTCCAGTCAGTGAGATGGAACCATGAAAGTTTCTTTGTACTTTTTTCTATACGTTTACCTGAAAGGTTGTGTGCTGTACTGTAGCCTCTAGAGAAAACTTTAATTAAGGTCTAATTATGGACTTTAATTTATTTATGTTTTCATCTACACTCCATACCCCACCCTCACCTTCTCTCACATGCAACTGTGCTCCTCTGGGAACTTTTGTAGAAGAACATAGCTCATGGCTTGATCCCTGCAGCCATCATTGCCCCCAAGCCTGCAGTTCCCCGCACACCTCCCCCCCGCAGCCCTGACTCCTCACCCGAGAGACCCAGGTACACACCTTCATAACACTCACGTCACGTCACGTCATGTCCTCTCCTCTCCCTCATTTATTCCAAACACCTCCCTGTCTTTAGACTCCTGTCCTTATTGTTCTTCTTCTTTGTCTCTTTTTCGTGTGTGTTTTAGTAAAAAGTGTCTCATTCATAACCTCCTGTCTTTCATTTAAGTTCAGAGATCAAACATGAAATCTTTATTTTATGGATTATTTCTTTTTTGATCATCTGTACACTGTATCTTTGTATCTCTGTCTGTCTGTCTGTCTGTCTGCCTGTCTGCCTGTCTGTCTGTCTGTCTGTCTGCCTACAGTGTATGTCTGTCTATCTGTCTGTCTGTCTGCCTACAGTATCTCTCTCTCTGTCTGTCTGTCTGTCTGTCTGTCTGTCTGTATGCCTGAGTGAGGGCTCCCTAAAACGATAATCTAAGGGGCAAAATTTTTATATGGTCAACAATATATAATTTTAAAATAAAAATGAATTACAAGTTTTAACTGCATTTATAATCATCATCATCATTATCATCTCATTATTGCTCTGGGAGATGATGATGGTATCTTGAGCTCCTGCCTCAGTAACCCTTAACGATTTCAACATGTACTGAAATATACAGACACACATTAAAACATAAATTATAAAAATATGTAAACTAAAAACTTTATTAAATATTGTATCAAATAAACATTAAGATATTTTCCACGTTTTACTGTTTTATAAAAAAGCGAATGATGAAGCGTCTCCTCTCCCGTCCTTCTCTTTAGGTCTGCTCTCGCGGCTGCCATCCTGACGTCCTCTTTAACAGGACGCTCCTTCGCCATCCCTCTACCTCGCACTCGCTCGTACTCTGACAGCGAGTGCTCTCTATCGCACAGCCACGAGGGCTTCGAGCCGTACGCTACCACTGCCCTTTACACCAGGTACACCATCCACCAATCATATCTCTCCATCTCTCTCTCCCTTCATCTCTCTCTCTCTCTCTCTCTCCATCTCTTCATCTCTCTCTCCCTCCATCTGTCTCTCCCTCCATCTGTCTCTCCCTCCATCTGTCTCTCCCTCCATCTCTCTCTCTCTCTCTCTCTCTCTCTCTCTCTCTCTCTCCATCTCTTCATCTCTCTCTCTCTCCGTCTCTCTCTCTCCCTCCATCTCTCCATCTCTCTCTCTCCATCTCTTCATCTCTCTCCATTTCTTCATCTCTCTCCATCTCTCTCTCTCTCCCTCCATCTCTTCATCTCTCTCTCATCTCTCCATCTCTCCATCTCTCTCTCTCTCTCTTTCTCTCTCCATCTCTCTTTCCATCTCTCTCCCTCCATCTCTCTCTCTCTCTCTCTCTCTCTCTCTCTCTCTCTCTCCATCTCTTCATCTCTCTCTC
>JAAIIK010000009.1:339220-349280 GCA_014706435.1 Silurus glanis
GTGCAAATCAGGTAAACAGTAAGTAGTGCAAATCAGGTAAACAGTAAATAGTGCAATTCAAGTAAACAGTGCAAATCGGGTAAAAATTACAGTGCAAATCTGGTAAACTGTACAGTGCAAATTTAGTTAACAGTACAGGTCTGACAGCACTTATATAGGTTGATTGTAAATCCTTTGTAGTTATTGCCTCTGGTGGTTTCGATAGATTTTAGGATTCCAAGAAGTCAGAGTTTCCACCCTGGTGAAGCTCTCCAGATGTCTTCAGTTCATGCTGGATCTTGTGGCATTTTGCATTCAGTTTTGCTCTCAGTGATTAAAACTGCAGCTAATTTAGGTCACATAATCGTCTTGAATTGATTCTGCAGATTTTATCAGCAATCACATAAACACCAGGTTTCACAGTCAGCCATATATACTTGTGATGAGATGTGCTCTTTGGATCATAAGCAGTTCCTTTCCTTCTCAGCAATTCTTCTCTTTCCATTATTTTGGTAAAAGTTGTTTCATCTGTCGTTTAGGATGCTTCTCGCACTTCCTGCCTCCTGAATCATTAGTTACACACTATATGTACAGTATACGATGGTAAGTTTCTGAACACCTGTCCATCACATCTGTATGATCATCTCATTCCAGATTGATTCCCTCTTTCCTGTTATAATAAGCTCGTTTATGGAACGAAGCTGATATCACACATCGCGTGAACTTCATGAGCACCTTTAACATTAAATAATGACTCAGCGTTGCTCCTTCAACATGCCGCTGGTCACAGTAACTCACGCTGTTATCACGTATCATACACGTTTCTGGTTTAAGACCAGCTGTTCCACCGTACACCACGATGACGGAATTTTAAGCAATTGTAAAGATACACGATGATGCCAAAAGTATTGGGACACCCGGCCTTTCTAGCCTGATGTGTTTCTTCTCCTGACTGTTAGCAAACAATTGTATAGGACGTCTTTGGAAATGATAAAAGGAAATTTTCCCTTCACTTGAACTCTGAGACCCAAACATGTTCCAGCATCACAACGCTCCTGTATACAATGCCAGCTTAATGAAGATCTGCTTTACATGGGTTGGAGGGGAAGATCTCATGCTATAGAACTCTGACCTCAACGTGGAATGGAAAGGTTGAAAAGCACATATGAATCTTATGGTCAGGTGTAGGTGTAGTGTGGCCTAATAAACTGTTCACTGTTTCTGTGTGTGAGCAATAAAGAGATTTACCATTCCTTATTACTGCTACTGCTCCTCTGCTGAGTTCTGTATAAAGTTTGAACAATGATGAACATGTACAAAGTGCTGTCAGACCTGCACTGTTTACCATTTAACTGATTTGCCCTGCACCGTTTACCTGATTTGCCCTGCACTGTTTACCTGATTTGCTCTTCACTGTTTACCTGATTTGCCCTGCACCGTTTCCCTGATTTGCGCTTTACTGTTTCCCTGATTCGCCCTGCACTATTTACCTGATTTGCCCTGCATTATTTACCTATTTATGTTCTGCCCCGTTTACCTGATTTGCTCTGCACTGTTTACCTGATTTAGATTGAATTTTCAATTAATGGAAAAAAAGATCTTTTATGTTTATTATTTAATGTTAACTCCAATATATTTGTTTGATGGCAAAAAAAAAACCCATCACAATAATACAAATACTGCTACTGATAATAATATAATCATATTTTGTATCTATGGATCAGTAATTCTTTTATGCACATACACTATATGACCAAAAGTATTGGGACTCATGACTTTTCCAGTCATTTGTGGTTCTTTGGAAGCAGGAACATGAAATTTTCCCTTCAATTGGTCAAGGAGACCCAAACCTGTTCCAGCATGACGATGCCCCTGTGCACAAAGCCAGCTCCATGAATATCTTCTTTACATGGGTTGGAAGATGTGGAAGATCTCCTGCTGAAGAGTTTGAACCCTATTAAACAATGAATATGAACACTGACTGAACCCCAGGCCTGCTCACCTTCTCACCTACATCAGTGCCTGACTTTACTAAAACCCTTGTAACTGAATGAATCACCTAAAATCTCCACAAAAAAGTAGTGGAACATCTTGCCAGAAGAATAGAGCCTATGACAGCAGAAAATGAAGACCAGTGGTATCAAAAAAGCTGCTCTCTCTCTCTCTCTCTCTCTCTCTCTCTCTCTCTCTCTTTTTCGTCATATCTGCAGAGCTCCAAATCAAATCCCTCTCTTTTTCAATGCTTTATTTCATGCTCAGAATGTTTCAAAGAGAAGAAGAAATTATTCTATGGTGTCCCCGTTGATTCCACTCGTCTCCTGAAGGGGGTGCGCTTTTCCCAAAGTCATTCACGTTCTCGCCTCACGTGTACGCTGCGTCATGTGGCTTTATGTCATGCAGACGTGAACGAGTCGTATCGCCGGGCTGTGGAGCTTCAGCAGGTGTTGGCGAAGGAGCTGAGAGAACTTCGAGAACAAAATCACAGTCTGACCGGACAGAAGGAGGCGCTGGAGAGGACGTGCTCAGAACAGACCCAGCAAATCCTGCAGCTTCAACAGCAACGAGCACACTCGTCACGAGAGAGAGGACACGCCATAGGTCGGTACTACACATACACACACACACACACACACACACACACACACACACACACACACACTCTTAATCATAAAAGTTATAAAAGTTTATTCTCGTATTGCTACGACTTTATTCTCATAAATTTAAACTTCTTTCTCGAAATATTTAGATTTTATTCTCGTATTGCTACGACTTTAATCACGTGTTATGTAACACCTGCGTGTCTTTGATAACAGGATCATTATATTTCCGTTGCGTATTTTCAGGCGACAGCTCCGAATTGCTGAGTCTGAGGCAGCAGGCGCAGGAGCTGGTGGACGAGAACGATGGATTAAAGATGACGGTGCATCGGCTGAACGTGGAGCTGAGCCGATATCAAGCCCGATTCAGACCGTTGACCACAGCTGAGGTACAACTATTAAGAAAATCAACATAGGATTTGTCCAATTGTTCTGTTGAATGATCTGTTCCAGTACATTTGTAAAATTGCGTCACCACTGGTGCCATGTTCTAAGTTGTCCAACACGTCTAGACGCATACGAGGTGGTATCAATAAAAGTTTATAGACTAGTTTTTTAACATGCCAGCAGATGGCAGCACAAGATTGCACGCACAGTCACAGGGCGCACCGACCTTCATAAGTCACTGTGCCAACCGTCTCATATTCACCTTTCGACCTCAAACCCCCCCTTAAAAAATAAATAAATAACGGAACCTGCCTTGCTGTTCCGAAAGCCATTACACACTGGGCGTCTGTATACCATCCACAGCCATCACACCTTCATTCCAGTCATTAATAAAAACCCAACAAGAAGCTTGTTGGGGAAAAAAACTTTGGATATAATTAAATATGAGATATTTGATTTACTAATGTATGATTAAAAAAAAAAAAAGATGAAATAAATCCTTAACAAGACGCTTTTGTCGGGGCGATCGATCCGTAACGTAGTTACACACAAGATAATTCAATCGGTGGAAACGTTTCGCTCTAATAAGCAACAAAAGACATTAGTGAACAATATTTTTTTCTCTTTATTATGGCCCTTGGATAATGAGAGCACATTTGCACTGGCTGCTGTGTCATGCTGCAGCCATTTACAGGGAAAACGTCTCTCAGGCTCAGAGCTATTTGTCTGATTTTCCAGGCGTGGGGGTGGGGTGGGGTGGGGGGGGTATGGGGGAGCTAACATTACAGTAATGATATACAGCACTGCCTTTCATCTCTGTCAGCCTGATTATTGCATTAGAAATGATGATTTGCCCGTATTATAATTTCAAAACGCCATGAACATGAGCTCCGAGACGTCGCCTCCGTCACGTTTCATATTTCCAGATGGAAATGCTGCACGTTTGTTTTAAATCGCAAATTTGTTTCCGAAACTTTTGCCGTCACATTCATACCTGATCAATAAACAGTTTATGCTTAGTAACCTGCAGAACCTGTGAAAAGTGTGGAGTTTCTGATGATTTTTGAGAGACACGCGCATGTTCCTTTGACCAGACGAATCTATAAATGTCCAGATGTTCCACTTTATTCTCATTGAAAAATCCTCCCTTAGCATGAAGAACAGCTTTACACACTCTCGACATCCTGACACTTTGTAAAACTCGCCAATGTTGTTCTTCACTTGTTGGAGATCATCTCAGAGCAGTTCAGTAGGATTGAGGTGCTGTGACTGGGCAGGTCGATTCCCTGACAGATAAACACTCCAGACGACTGTTTGCTCTCTAAATAACTCTTACAGAGTTCGGACGTATTCGCCGCTTCGGCTTTTCATCTTCGTGTTTGGTGAAGTCGCTTCCAATGAGCCGCAGTCCAGACGGAACTGCATGGTGATAAAGTCTGGAATGGGAGCCATGTTGGTTCAAGATTCCTTTAAAATTCCGGAACGTTCCCTGCTCCAAAACAACCCCAAATCATTAATCTTCCATGTCCATGTGTGAGTGTGAGGGAGTCTGATCACATCTTCTCTCCTGTTCTCTGTCCTTCATAAGTTCTTCTGGTAGAGACAAAAATGTCCCATTTGGACTCCACAGAACTTTCTTCCACTCATTTACTCTCCAATTACTGTGTTTTTTTTCTGTTTACTGATTTTGTTGCATAAAAACAAAAGAAACACGTGTGTGTCTCAAAAAACTTGATTCTATGTTTTCACACTTTTCACAGCCGCCGCATGTAAGCATCTCAAAGTTCTGTGCAAAGGTTAAACCTTTAAGCTCCATGTTTGACTGCGGGGGTGCGGCAAAATGTGTTTATACAGTAGTCAGCCAGTAAATCAGATAAATGTAAGCGGGCACTATATCATTGACAATTTCTGAGGCTTTCTAGCTGAAGCGGTGATGAACTTCCTTCTACCTCGTGCTTGCTAATTTTCTGTTATCATACAAAAGTACAGTTCTGGTCAGAAGTTTGTATGCATTACAATTTTTCAGGTTTTTGAAAGAAGTCTCTTTAAGCCTGCATTCATTTGATCAAAAATACAGAACACAGTAATATTGTGAAATGATATATCAAAACATTTCTGTAATTGTTCTACTTCTAATTAAATCATAGTCAAAAATATATATTTTTTAATCTGCATTAGTGTCTGTCAGCTTATGACCAAACTAAATGTTTTATATTTATGTTCATATTCATGTTTATATTTATTATTATTCATTATTTTATTATATTACATATTTCATTATATTATATTACATTTATTATTCATTATTTATATTCATTATATTATATATGATATTATTATTATTATTATATATAATATATTTTATTGTTATTATTATTATTATTATATATTATATTATATATTATTCATTATTCATATTTATGTTTTATATTATGTTTATACAGTTTATATACATTTCCCCAAATTTCGATCCAAAATCTTGGAATATTTCCCAAATTCCCCACATGAAGTTCTCATGGTGATTTTCCGGAACGTCTCCAGTCCTTTGCAACCCTGAACCTATTTGTATTTCAACTGACAAATAACTCACACCTGAACATCCAGCCAATCAAAATCCACTATCTCAACAGGCCCAGGTGGAATCATGAGTAAAATATTGTATTCTTATGAGAATTAACGATATTATATTCTTGGCCTCGGATACCTTACACTTCTATTACATCCATTAAATGATGGAAATGCTTGAACACAGGTTTAAGCCTGATGCAGGTGGGAAGGTTTTACAGCTCAATCCTGGTTAAATAGTGCATGTCATTTATTGCCTAATCTGTGTGAAAGTGTGCATGCAGAAGCGTCTGGGAGTTTCTAACCCAGCGACTGTGGTGTCCCACAGGAAGGACATTTCAGATCTCTGGTTAACTGGGGACCTGACGCAACATGCTTTTATTTCACAACTCGGATGTGCCTCCTTTCTTTCTATTTTTTTTTTCTTTCAGGATTCTGTCTCCTTTTTTTTTTTAATCTCATTTACTCTTTTTTTTTTTCTCTCTCTCTCTCAGCAGGGAACTGATCTAAAGTTAATGAAAATCTTCTCACATTGTGACTCATGTTACAGAATCGTCACGTCCTATCTGTGTGTGTGTGTGTGTGTGTGTGTGTGTGTGTGTGTGTGTGTGAGAATGTTAATTGCAAGACCGGATAATAGGGAAAATATGGATTATAGAGCAGTTTGGAAGGGAATAACTTGATCAGATCTGTGGAGCAGCGATAAAAGGAATTTGAAATGATGAATGGAAAAATAAAAAAAAACAATTTACATTGAGAAAAAAACATGTCGATATCTAAAGGAAATGACTAAAAGAAAATATAACGTAGTAAAGAATGTATTAATAAGTGATCATTTCGCACCACAGCTTCACCCAGTGTTGGTTTCATGGTGTTTTTCTCTTCAGTCTTCTCTTCAGGAGGTAAAATGTGATTCATTTGGGGTAAGTTCCGCTGAATGGCTTGCTGCAGGACAAAGTTCCTCCTGATTAGATCGGATTATTATCAATAAAGATTAGGCTGCTCCAGAAGCAGCTATGCAAGTCCAAATCGTGACTCTCCCACCACTGTGCTTCACCCATCAGCCTGTATGCTTTGGATCATGAGCAGATCCTTTCTATCTCTATACTTTTGGTGTGTTTCACTTTGTTAGAGGTTCATCTTGATTTCAGAATCTCTGTATTTCTTTCTTTGTGAATTTCAGTCCAGCCGTTTGATTCCTACTGCAGGTGAGTGATTTCATTACGAGGTGGTATCCAAAAGTTTAGAAACCAGCACACCACAGATCTGTTCGCTTTGTTGCCATGTTGTGGATTGTTCGCCGACGATCATAAGTTGCCATATGGTTTCGACATTTTTGCGGGTTGAGCTTGGTGAAGGTCTTCTCGGTCTGTCGTCTTCCAGTGATGTTCTTCCACTCTTGATCAAATCACGTCACGTCCGCGATGAAATCACACACATGTTCAGAATAGCACCAGTTGCACAGCTACCAGTGTACACAGAACGATGTCTAAGCACTGACTTATGAAGGTCGGTGCTTCCTCTGATTATGCGTGCAGCCTTGTGCTGCCATCTGTTGGCAAACTTCTCAATCCTTTTTTGATACCACCTGGTATTTCTGCTTTTAAAGACTGGAGGATTTTGAGACCTTCACCCTTGCCCTTTGGAGATTGTTGGAGATGTAAATGATTGAAGTTTTTCTATCACCAGCTGCTTGTTGTTTTCTCTCAGCTGAAATGTTCCATGTCTGGTTCTTTATCAATGGTTTCTTCTTTTTTTTTTGTTTTTGTTTAATTAGTCCATTCCCAAATGGTCATATTAACTACATACAATATGTGTGCAATGACTCTGAAGGATTTTCCCTTTTTTTTCCTCTTATTTTCTCCCATACACATCTCCCTGGTCTACATGTTGTTTATTGTCTTTAACATCAAATACCGCTTTCACAGCTGGAACCCAGGACTCAGACCAAGAAGATACATTCAGAGACGTTAATTGTTACACACTTTTGAATAGATTTTATATTTTGACTTGTTTATTTACCCCAACAAATCGATAGATCCTGTTTAAAACAAACCATCGTTAGCAAGAATTTAAAACTGTTGCAGTGCATTAAGGATTTTCTCTCTGTATTGCAGTGTCCTCGTAACAGTGGCCTACCAGGGAAAGGGCCGGCGCCTCCATGGCTGGTGAGTAAGACTAACGACCACACTCAGGTCACAAATGAGGGGGAAAAGCTACTAAAAGGTCATATTTAGAGTATAATGTGTAGTGAGGAGTTGTACAGTCATTTACAGTCATGATTGTTTATTGGTAGAGGTTAGTGAGGACCACACAATTATTACTTTTAGCCAGAAAGATAAGATTTCTTTTTTTTTTTTTCCTTTTACAGTAAAACCCCGTTGGACGAGCATAATTCGTTCTTGAAAATTGCTCGTAGGTCCATTTGCTCGTACGTTCGAACAAATTTTCCCCATAGGAATGAATGTAAAAGCGATTTAATCCGTTCCGAGACCTCATTCGATCGCTTATTTCTGCACTTAAAAAGTATTTGTAGCCTATTTTAACAAACAAATACACGGCAAATTACCGTAATGTAAACATCATTTAACACTGACTCATGCGGTAGTGGTTGATTGCGAGTGTGAGACGCGCACCACGCTCGTAACCTCCTCGGTTTCCATGGTAATTCTATTTACTTTCGTTTTCAACAGCACCATCACTGATTTTCTTGGGAGACATTTTTCAAGATTTCTAGTGAAATAAAAATATAACGCTAAAAAAAGTTATGTTTTTGCTGCACTGAACAACGAGAGCGACCGAGCGACACGTCATCAGCTAAGCGACTGATGCGACCCTCCGCCGAATACGGGGAACCCGGCAGCGTGGGTTTGCTCGTGCCTTCGAAATTTGCTCGTGAAACAGGGTAAAATTTTGCGAGCAGGGTCGCTCGTATCTCCGTTTGCTCGTACTATTAGTTGCTCGTACAACAGGGTTTTACTGTATTACATTTCAACCATTTGTTCTTTTGTTTTGAGGTTTCAGCCTCATGTTTTCTCGAAATGTTCGTTTCATTATGTTTTCAATCACGCTAATTCTTCTAACCTTGTCTGTGGAATCACTTAGCAACGGCTGTAATCGTTTGCCATTTAGGCCTCATCACTGACGCCTCGTGAACACAATGGAGGCTAACAGTCTCACGCTTGTCACATTGTTTCATAGCGATTATTGTGAATTTCCCTCTGGGAGGAATAAAGCGATCCGTCTGTCTATAGAGGCGATGATCCGTGTGTGATGCTGTCAGAGCGTAAAGCGTCCTCATGGACTTTCATCCCTTCTGCTCTTTCACTTTAATGCCTGCAGTTGGACATGAAATATTTATCCCCGCTCTTATTGGCGTATGAGGACCAGCTGAGCGAGAGGGACCAGGTCCTCAAGTCCTCCGAGGTGAGTGTGTGAACGTTCACGTCAGTAAATAACGGTAATAGGGCTGTGATTGGTCAGTTTGCATTTCAAAGTTAAATGTTTTACTTTTTACTCGATTTGCGGAAAAAATCAGTCGTCCCTTTTAATTTACGAGCGAATAAAAACGTAACTGGTCAAACGTGCAGCAGGTCACCAATCAGGATAATTGTGATAGACATCAATCAGTGTTTGACTCATTAATAGCATTCTATTAATAGGTTGCTGTGTTAAACATAAAATAAAAAGTAGTGTCTTTTCACATAAACTGCGTTGATTAAGAATCTTGTGACAAAAATAATTCATATGAACATTATAGTTATAATAAATCATAGTACTTTCGATACTTAAGTACATTTGTATTTTCACTCAAGTTTAAAGGGACACTTTTACTGTTACTGGAGTCACATTTTACTGAGTGTATCTACTTGAACTCATCTACATGGATTGTATAATTTATCCACATTGTGTACTTTTGTTCTTGGACATTTATAGTGCGAAAGGTCTCTATTGGACTGTAGAACACTGGTTTGTGAGAAATATTAAATACATGCTCTTTATTATACATGTCTATTCTATTAGTAAAATAAGAATCCAGGTGTGAGGTGTTACAGGACGTTATTGGGCGATTTGGAGGCGAAGAACATACAGCAGAGAGCATTAAAATGGTGAAAGGTCTCACACCTTATACCACCTTATTGATTATCACCTTATACCTGGATCACGTCCAAGCTTTGAGGAGGTAAAGCTGTTATTGGTGTTTACAGAGTTAAACTGACTGAATGGAACGAATTCTTTCAGTCATAAAGCAACTACAGAATAAAACACGACTGGTCAGGCTGGTATACGCAATTAATTAGTGCTGTGGTACTGGACACCACAAGTCAGGAGTTTCAGTCCTCTCATGTTTACCACATTCTCAATCATAGCCTGTCTTGGCTTGGACTCCATAAGATGTGGTCTTGATAAAAAAAATCAATGAGCTACCATTATAATGCATTATATCACAGTGGGTGTCTGATGGCATAATAAGAATAGTATTAGACACACACACACACACACACACACACACACACACACACACACACACA
>JAAIIK010000009.1:359046-370962 GCA_014706435.1 Silurus glanis
ATGGCGATAATAGTGATGATGGTGATAATAGTGATGATGATGGTGATGATGATGGTTATGATGGTGATGATGATGGCGATAATAGTGATAATGGCGATAAGACTATTATCGCCTTCATCATCACTATTATCACCATCATCATCATTATCACTGTCATCATCATCATCATCATCATCACTATTATCACCATCATCATCACTATTATCGCCATCGTCATCATCATCATCATTATCACTGTCATAACCATCATCATCACACTCAAACCCGTAGAACATCATATTCTAACTGTGTTGTGTCTCTTCATAAAAAGGGGAGGTGGTAGATTAGTGGTTAAGGCATTGGATAAGAAATTCAAATCCCAGCACCACCATGGTGCCACTGCTGGGCCCTTGAGCAAGGCCCTTAACTGCTCAGCTGTAAGTCGCTCTGGATAACCGTGTCTGCAAAATGCCATAAATGTATAAAGACACACACAAACATTTCAAGGAAATTCACTTTATTTTGGAAAGGCTCTTTCACCAGACACTTCTCCAGCTCCAGGATACAGAGCTCCAACCCTGGAACACTTATTCCATCTTAAACACAGTTGTTTTTCTGGAGACTGTATTGGAGGAGCATTACATGAAGGAACGTACACTAGGAATCATTTCTCTCTGACAGCCACATGTCCTACAGTACCCCATTAACGTTAGACACGATGTACACTTCTGCTGACATGTAGGGAGCGTCGTACCTGGACATTAGGGAATGACGTCATGTACCAGAATGAATAAAATAAAGAAAAGCAGAACAGAGTCCGAGCTGGAGTTGATGAAAAGGGGAGCACGAGGTGATCTCAAAAAGTTTCGAGACTCTGCTCTGTTAAGGAGAAAACACTTTATTTATCTACGTTTGCACCCCATCACCTTCAAAACAGTCCCCTTGCACAACAATACTGTGCACACAGTGTTCTTCTGAAACGTGTCCTGGAAGTCTTTTTTTTTTTATGTGTCGAGCATCTTCTGTGATTCTCTTTGGATCTTCACAACAGTGTCAAAATGGCAAGCTGGATCTTCATCTTCAAGAACAGGGGGAAGTCCTTAGGAGCCAAATCTGGTGAGTAGGGTGGAGGCGGAAATGAGATTGTGTTATTTCCGGCAAGAAACAAACGTGTGAGAATAGCTCGATGACGGGGTGCGCACGTGGTCAGAACAGAAGACATGGTAACGCACGTGGTCAGAATAGTGCCAGCTCCTGATGTACACAGGACGATGTCTTTTGGCACACCGACTTATGAAGGTCGGTGCTCCCTGTGACTGTGCATGCAGACTTTTGCTGCCATCTTTTGGTGTTACGAAATGTCTTGAAAATGTTTCAGACCACCTAGTACTTTTGCATTGACAACAAATAAATGGGAATCCTTAAGAAGAAACATGAAAATGATTGCTGGCTCCTGAAGCTGGCCGTTATACTGACATTAAATACAGCAGCACATTATATTTTTTTCTAACGCAATGAACGCCATGTAACGGAATCCTGCAAGTGTGTGTGTAAGGCAAAGACAGATTAAATATAGATTCCATACATCTGTGAGAGTATTATTTAAGTCTCCATCAGTAAACTGGTGATAATCTCAACAATAATGGAACTATAATGAATAGGCATTTACTGTTGAGGATGAGGATGGGTTCCCCTAAGAATTCTTCCTAGATCAGTGGTTAAGGCTCTGGGAAGGTTGGGGGTTTTGAGGCAAGCTGCCACTTTTGGGGCACTTAACCCTTTGTGCTCCAGGGGAGACCCTGCACTCTGACCCCAGTGAAATTCTTCATATATTCCTGTGATGTTAGGAAGCTGGGGTCAGAGCTCAGGGTCTCCCTTGGAGCACAGATGGTTAAGGGCTTTGCTCAAGGGCCCCAAGTGTGGCAGATTGATTTGAACCCCAAACCTTCCGATCAGTAACCCAACGCTTTAACCACTGATCTACATCACCCTGCCGTATAAATTATAGGTATTAAATTATAAACTTAAAATATATATCTGTATAATGTTTTATTATTCCATTAGACACCATTCTAAAAATCGAAAGCCTGAAACCTTGAATCTTTCATCCGAATGGAACTTACAGGATGTGTGGTGTATTCAGGGCGGTCTCAAACCCCTTGAGTACACAACCTGGATACACTTCCCCAACTCGACCAATCAGGTGTTGACTCACAGATTGTCCAGAAATACAATGCTTTTGGAAGAACAGCAAGAGAGACCCCTCATGGGCATGAAGCCCCATGTCTACTAGCAGAAATTTACACCAGACCTCAGTCATCAGGCATGACGTTTGTTTTGCACGTTAAGAAATGAGGCAGGTTTGGTAATTTGATTGGATAAGCTGCAATCTTTTGGTGTAAATACCATGTGACGTCTTTCCACATCATGTCAGCATTGTTGGTATGGCAACACGGAATGCCGTATCCAGCTGCGTTTCTCTGGGAACTGTTTTCATCAATGGACCAAAATCTAATGATGAATCTGTCCGCATGGTGTCTAAATTACCACATAATTATAAACCTGTGTGAAAGCAATATCAGACAAAACATCAGACAATCCAGCTGTGGCACTGAATATCAGCACAGCTGGAGCAACCCGATGTTCATTACAACAGTGCATTAGCTTATTGCTGAAGTGTATTAACCCTCGACACATACATCATAAGTGTAAGTTCAAAGTTCCCGTCATATCCGGTCAGCTTCTGCCAGAGCAGTCACATAGACCTTGGCAAAGACACTGGCAGAATCCATAAACGAGACACACAGTAAGGCTGGTGGGCACGAGGCTGACACACACAACCCCCAAAGTCACTCTTTGGATCACCAGTAAGTATATTCCTAGCGGCAGGGACCCAAAGTAAAAGAAACCCAACAACCATACGAGAATCCGTGGTACGTGATTGCAAAACTTGGTGAACGCGTCTTGGTCTATGGTACCTCCATGTGAGGCCATCGATACGGAGTCCAGGCTGTGCTCCCCGTAGTCATCGGAGCTACCCATGCGACTGGGTGAATGCTGCGTGTCTCTCTGGACCTCCATAATGGTGATGACCAGGCAGTTGGAAGAGTCGTGGTAGGGGCTATTGCTGGATGACAAGCTCTTAGGTGTTAGCACCACCTCATTGCCATGGTCTGAGCTCCAGCACTTTTCCCGGAGCGCCAGGAAGGACATGATGTTTGAGTCGTCCGGCAGCGCCGCCACCTCGTAGTTGCTAACTCTCGTCTCGTGCCGGCAGAAGGGACAGCAGATGCAGCCCGAGCTGTCTCCGATGTCCAGGATCTTGTTAAGGCAGCGAGCACACACCCGGTGCAGGCAGTCCAGTATCTTAGGCTTACGGCTTTGGATGTTGTAGCGCTGGTAGCAGATCTTGCACTCCATCTCATCGCTGGTGTTCGTGGCATTGGGGTTAAAACTAGCACTTGGATTTAAGGAAGCGTTAGAAACCGATACTGGGCTTTCCCACACACTAGGCTGGGTTTTAGCATTGGGATTAGCATTTGCATTAATGTCGTTGCTGGGATTAGCAGGCCTCTCCTCTGATTCAGCCTGAGTGCAGCTCATCTTGGCATCATACTCTGTAGAAAACAAGAGAGAAGAACTTTAATGTGTATGATCGTTGTTGTTGACGTGTTTTTATTTAGATTGCTTACAAAAATCTGAATAAAGTCACCTTTTGTTCCCACCCAGGTTATTAAATCTTATATATAGACTTCATGCTTTAGTGGATTGTCTGTAGCATCTGTCTGAAAACCAAAGCAGGAAGATTAGGTGTAAGTGAGCGAATAAAATGGAGCAGGATCTTCCCCATAACTAATAACCTGCAGGAGGATCAACTCTTCTGTCAAAGCCATCTGTTTCGGGTTTTCCACAGCGGAGAAACGTGGCATGCAATTAATCCCAAATTAATTATATCACAGAGACAGAGTTGTGGAATGCTGAATTTTAGGCAGATTTGTACAGATGTGCATACTTGGATTAAACCCAGGCTGCAGCTGTCAATCAAATAAACTAGGGTGAGAGAGGGAGCTTCATTAATGTCTTTTCTCTCTTTCTCTCTCTCTCTCTCTCTCTCTCTCTCTCATCATCATCAAAATAAATACATATAAATATCATATCAAATAAATACAACCCCAGTTCCAAAAAAGTCTGGGTGCTATGCAAAATGTAAATAAAAAACAGAATGGAATGAGAATAGATACCATTTTAAGGAAAGAATAAGGTCATTTTGAATTTGATGGATGCAACAAGTCTCAAAAAATAGGGTCAGGGCTGTGTTTCGAACTGTGTGGCATCACATCTTCTATCCACATACATCTGGGAACTGAGGAGACCAGTTTCTAAGGTTTTGGCAGCAGAACGTTGTCCCATATGTGTTTGATACAGGATTATAGCTGATCTGTGTCTTCTTTGTTGTGTTTTTTGTTTCATGATGCACCAAATGTTTTCAAATGGTAAAAGGTCTAGACCGCAGGCAGGCCAGTTCAGCCCCAGGACTCCTCTACTATGAAGTCATGCTGTTGTAATAGATGCACTATGCATTTAGCATTGTCTTGCTCAAATATGCAACGTCTTCCCTGAAAAATTGTTTTCTGCACTGGTGGAGCCTTTCCAAAAGAGCAAGCTGCCCATTCCACAGGCAAGATCCAATTCCAAGAATTCCAAGATCCAAGATGGCGGCGCGGCAGTAGCTCGAAAAATGGTGCTTTCACCATATTTAGCTCGACCTTCCACAATACATGGACACCAGAGTCAGCTGTGTTCATGTGTACGACGACCAGACACTACTACGGTACAGGCATCATGCAACCAATAATCTGCATAATTATGTCTTCAATAACCTTCGCGACCTCGGCTTGCTGCGACCTCCGCCACAAAAACCAGGCCCCCAGACCTCGGTGTCACCTGATGCCAGTGGCCAGGAGAGGGGACGTCGGAAGCGCTGCTCGAGGACGCAGAAGCGCGGCAAGCGGGCGGGTGTCCGTGCTAGGCTAAATGCTAACCCTAGCCGGCCGGCTCTCCCGTCCATTTTTCTTTCAAACGTCTGCTCCCTGGACAATAAACTGGATTACATCCGACTCCAGCGAACCACACGGCGAGAGTTTAGAGACTGCTGCGTTTTTGTTTTCACGGAGACGTGGCTCAGCGACAGAGTTCCGGAAGCCGCCATCCAGCTAGACGGGCTAACCGTGTTTCGAGCCGACAGAAACGCAGCTCTGTGCGGTAAGACTCGCGGTGGTGGCGTGTGTGTTTATATCAACACGGAATGGTGTAAGAACTCTGTGCTTGTCTCACGCTATTGCTCATCGCTAGTGGAGTTTGTGACTGTTAGATGTAGACCATTTTATTTACCACGGGAATTCACCACTGTTTACATTGTCGGGGTGTACATTCCTCCCAGTGCTAATGCTAAGGAGGCACTGTGTGAACTCTACGGCGCTATTAGCGACCTGCAGAATGCTCACCCCGACGGATTGTTTATTATCACCAGAGATTTCAACCATGTGAATCTCAGGACTGTGCTTCCTAAACTCCATCAGCATGTGGACTTTGCAATGAGAGGAGCGAACACGCTAGATCTTGTTTACACAAACATCCCCGCCGCGTATCGTGCGGAGCCCAGCCCCCATCTCGGATACTCAGACCACTGCTCTGTTATGTTAATTCCAGCATACAGACCGCTCATCAGACGCTCTAAACCGGCTCTGAAACAGGTGAAAACCTGGCCAGAAGGAGCTACTTCTGCTCTTCAGGACTGTTTTGAGTGCACTGACTGGGACATGTTTAGAGAGGCTGCAACCAACGGCGATTCCATCAACTTGGAGGAGTACACATCATCAGTGACCAGCTACATCAGCAAGTGCGTTGATGATGTGACCATCTCCAAGACCATCACTACACGCTCCAACCAGAAGACATGGATGACTGCAAATGTGCGTGTGCTGCTAAAACAAAGAGACTCTGCCTTCAGAACTGGGGACAAGGCGGCCTTAAAAACAGCAAGGGCCAAACTGTCCCGCGCCATCAGAGAGGCGAAGCGCGCACACGCGAAGAAAATCCACAACCACTTCCAGGACAGTGGAGACACTCGGCGCATGTGGCAGGGCATCCAGGCGATCACGAATTACAAGACAACATCACCTGCTTGTGACCGTGATGCCTCCCTCCCAGATGCGCTGAACAACTTCTACGCCCGGTTTGAGGTACAGAACAACGTGAAGGCGAGGAAGACCACCCCTCCTCCCACTGACCAGGTGCTCTGTCTAACCACAGCTGAAGTGAGGAAAACTTTATGCAGAGTTAACCCACGGAAGTCTGCTGGACCAGACAACATTTCTGACAGAGTGCTCAGGGAATGTGCAGAACAGCTAGCGGGTGTCTTTACTGACATATTCAACATCTCCCTGAGCAGTAACGTTGTTCCCACGTGCTTCAAGACAACAACCATTGTTCCCGTGCCGAAGAAATCTACTGTCTCCTGCCTCAATGACTATCGTCCCGTCGTGCTCACACCCATCGTGATGAAGTGCTTCGAGAGGCTCGTCATGAGGCACATTAAGATCCAGCTTCCACCCTCCCTGGACCCCATGCAGTTTGCGTATCGTCCGAACCGTTCCACGGACGATGCCATCTCCACAACCCTCCATCTGGCCCTCACCCACCTGGACAACAAGGACTCATATGTACGAATGCTGTTTATTGACTTCAGCTCAGCATTCAACACAATCATTCCTCAGCACCTGATTGAGAAGTTGAGCCTACTGGGCCTGAACACCTCCCTCTGTAACTGGATCCTGGACTTCCTGACTGGAAGACCTCAGTCAGTCGGGATCGGGAACAGCATCTCCAGCACCACCACACTGAGCACTGGGGCCCCCCAGGGCTGTGTGCTCAGTCCACTGCTGTTCACTCTGCTGACTCATGACTGTGTAGCAATGCACAGCTCGAATCACATCGTCAAGGTTGCCGATGACACGACCGTGGTGGGTCTAATCAGCAAGAACGACGAGTCAGCATACAGAGAGGAGGTGCAACGGATAACAGCCTGGTGTGGAGCTAACAACCTGTCTCTGAACGTTGACAAAACCAAAGAGATGGTTGTGGACTTCAGGAGAGCACAGAGCGACCAATCTCCACTGATTATTGATGGATCCTCAGTGGAGATCATCAAGAGCACCAAATTCCTTGGTGTTCATCTGGCAGACAACCTCACCTGGTCACTCAACACCAGCTCCATCACGAAGAAAGCCCAGCAGCGTCTCTACTTCCTGAGAAGGCTGAGAAAAGCCCATCTCCCTCCCCCCATCGTGACCATGTTCTACAGAGGGACCATTGAGAGCATCTTGAGCAGCTGCATCACTGCCTGGTTTGGGAATTGCACCGTCTCGGATCGCAAGACCCTACAGAGGATAGTGAGAACAGCTGAGAAGATCATCGGAGTCTCTCTCCCCTCTATCATGGACATTTATACCACACGCTGCATCCGCAAAGCGAACAGCATTGTGGACGACCACACACACCCATCACACACACTTTTTACTCTCCTGCCATCAGGAAAATGGTTACGAAGCATTCGGGCCGCCACATCAAGACTGTGCAACAGTTTCTTTCCTCAAGCCATCAGGCTTTTCAACACACAGAACTGAAACGGAACTCACACACACTCACTCACACACACACTCACTCAAATGTCTGTTACCGAACTGTACAACCTGGACTAAACACTTAACATACACTCATTACTCATCTCAATCCATTCCACCACCATTTATTTATTTATTTATTTATTATTATTCCTACTTGACCGTACCACTCTCTTACTGCTGTTTTTTTGCACCTTTCACTTTATTATACTGTTTACATGCTGTCTTTTGCACCTCTTGACTGCTGCTGTTTTTGCACTACATTGTTCTGGTTATACTCACCCCTGGGTATAATTTTTAGGTTTACTGGTCGGCGCTATATTTGGGTTTTTTTGTCTTGTCTTGTGTTGTCTGTCTGTACTGTTTTTTGTCTGCACTGTTTGCACTAGGTTGCACTCGATGCACTTTATGTAGCTTTGTGTTGTGTTGTAGCTCTATCTTGTTTAGTGTAGCACCAGGGTTCCGGAGGAACGTTGTCTCGTTTTTACTGTGTACCGTGTACAACTGTGTATAGTAGAAATGACAATAAAAGCCTCTTGACTTGACTTGACTTGACACTAATGCACTCCCATACCATCAGAGATGCAGCTTTTTAAAATGAGCTCTGATAACAAGTCGGATGGTCCCGCTCCTCTTTAGTCCAGAGGACATGGTGTCCATGGTTTCCAGAAAGAAATTTAAATTTCGATTTGTCTGACCACAGAACAGTTTTCTATTTTGCTTCAGTACATTTTAAATAAGCTTTGGCAAAGAGAGGATGGTGAAGTTTCTGGATCATGTTCACACATGCCTTCTTCTTTACATGATAGCGATTTAACCTGCATTTGTAGATGACATTGCAAACTGTGTTTACAGACAATGATGGCAGAATTACGATCCTGTGTTCAGTATTCCATTATTTCATGAGTAGCTTATCTCTCTCATACACAATCTACACCAAGGAAGCATGTTTTCAACATGCATGATACGTCATCCTTCAGATCGCTGTCACGAATCCTATGTTTCATAACAAGTCCAACATTCAGAAGAAGCTGCGGGTTTTTTCAGGGAAGTGGTGTTCTGTCCCGGCCCTGAAATAGACCGAGCTCTGCATATTTTATAGACCTCCTTGCTCTTACAAACATGGTGCAGCTCTAATTCGATAAGATAAGCAGCATGAGGCCTTCCTGAGGAAACAGTACAACATCCTGGACCAGAATTAGGATTCGAATTAGGAGGAACGCTTTTCTTTTTCTACCAGACATGAGAAACCTGCTATGAAGGAAAATCTTCATTGTTTTGATTTAATTATAAATAAGTTGACTACCTTTGTACCCACTATGGCCAAAAGTATTGGGACACCTGTGTTTTCCAGCCCCTGTGCACAAAGCCAGCTCCATGAAGACCGGCTTAACATGGGTTGGAGTGGAAGATCTGCTGTAGAGCTACATTTTATGGTCCACTACAGGATTGAAATTTTACAGTAGAGAAACACACTAGCGAGCTCTTATTGCAGTGAGTCTCAGCTCGCTCTCCTCTAAAGATCTGATATCATTATCTGCAGCTTTTTGTTCCCATCAATTACAGACCTGAGGCTTGTTAGTGATCTGTATCACACTGTGCCACTTTTATGGTTCATTGGAAAAAAAACACGTCCATAATCATGGATTTTATGTTAATGTTGATGTTTACTGCCTTGTTTTTGCCCCCGGATGCTGGTCATCACACTGCTTTAGCCAGATCAGAAGACAGAGCCGATCAATAGGATTTATCACTTTAATATGACCACAGAGTTTAATGGTGATCGTTGCATATCCCCCTGAGGCCCATTTCAGGCTTCTGACATCATAAACCTGATGGGCAAATCAGAGCTCTCGCCTCCTGCAGTGTTCCTCACACACTCAGACAGGAAGACTTCCCTTTATATAGCTGATATCTTTATACAGTAACGCCATTTATCTATCATATAAAAGTGTTATTATTATCATTATTATTATTATTATTATTATTAAGGCAGTTATTGGGATGAGGAATGAATTTTTATCAGCCACATGTGTATTTTAATATACTGTACATACTTCTGTCTGTCTGTCTGTCTGTCTGTCTGTCTGCCTGCCTGCCATCTACAATATATTTTTTTAGAAACATCTATTTCTCTCTCTCGCTCTCTCAATTTCGCTCTCCTTTTTTTCATAGACATACCTATCTCTCTGTTTGTCTGTCTGTCTGTCTAACTGTTTATCTGTGTATCTGTTTGTCTGTCTGCATCTATCTATCTTTTTAAAAACATCTATTTTTCTCTCTCGCTCTTTCTCAATTTCTCTCTACTTTCTCGCAAACACACCTATCTGTCTGTCTGTCTGTCTGTATATCTGTCTGTCTGTCCGTCCGTCCGTCTGTCTTATTTAGAAACATCTATTTCTCTCTCTTTTTCAATTTCTCTGTCCTTTTTTCTCCTAGACACACAAATCTGTCTGCCTGTCTGTCTTTGTCTCATTCAAACACACACATTTTTCTCTCTCTGCCTCACACACACACACACACACACACACACACACACACACAGGGTGTATAAGCAGAACCCCTTTAAAAGAAAACTTAATATCATATCAATCCTGTAGGCACTAAATGGTGCGCAAAACAAAAAACATCTGGTGAGCTGCAGGTCTGCAGGTGATTAAAACCTGAAGATTCAATGGAACATGAAAATATTTCCTCATTCTTTTCACTCGCTACTAATAATAAGATCTCCTTATTGCCCAATAATTATTTATTTTCTGTTTATCAGGGTTTTTTTTTTTTTTTTTTTTTTGAAGATATTTCACCCTCGATTGCTATTGATGTATAAAATCAATAATGAATTCACTTCCAGTGCATTTACATTTACTGATAACCTTCTAAAATCTGGGCTCAGAACCTGAAGTATACATCTACACTTTGACCCACGTTCTAAAAAACATTCCCTTGGCGTTTGCTCTTCCATGGTCCTTGCCTTGTATCTCAGTCTCTACTTGGTCTCTTTCTGATCTCTGTAGAGTCACCTGGTGAAAACTGGACTTTTTTTTAAAATCTAATTTTCCTGCACAATGCACCTCTATATGTGCACACTGTGTTATCTGTATTGAGCTGCTCTCTGCTCATGACATCATACCTGCACTTTTTATGCAACTCCAATTCCCAAAAAGTTGGGACACTGTGTAAAATGTAAATAAAAACAGAACTCAATGATTTGCAAATCTCAAACCCATGTTTTATTTACAATAGAACATAGAAAACATATTAAATGTTTAAACTGAGAATATGTACCATTTTAAGGAAAAGATAAGGTCACTTTGAATTTTATTGCTGCAACAAAAAGTTGGGACAGGGCCATGTTTCTCTAACATCACGTAACATCACGTCTTCTTTTAACAACATGTTTGTATAAGTTGCTAAAGTTTTGAGATAGGAATGTTGTCCCATGTGTGTCTGATACAGGATTCTATCTGCTCAACAGTCCTGGGTCTTCCTCGTTGTGTTTTTCATTTCATGATGCGGCAAATGTTTTTAAATGGCAGAAGGTCTTAAGGGCGTTAATGAGCCCATGCAGTGATTTTCATTACAGAATCGTGACTCTCTTAAATACAGTGCCGCCTGAGAGCCTGAAGATCACAAATGGTAAAATAGTACATTTCCTCGGTTTCAACATGTGATATGTTTTCTATGTTCTATTGTAAATAAAATATGGGTTTAGAAGATTTGCAGTGTTTAAACTTTTTTGGAATTGCAGTTACACAACATAATATACTGTATGTACATGTGTCCTTATGGTTCAGTGTTTGTAACAGATGCAGGTGAGATACAGGATATAAACCTGCACGGCATGTTGCTGCTTTTTAAATGCAAGGAAAGTAATGTTTATGCCTTTCTTCAGCCTTCAGCGTGTGTGTGTGTGTGTGTGTGTGTGTGTGTGTGTAGAGTGTGCAGCTGCATGTGTTCGTACCCGGTGTGTGTGAGGAGAAAACGCTGCCACACTTACGCTCCATTAAGCTGCATTAAGCGCTAATCACTGTTCTGCTTTAAACCGAGCCGTCTTATTGATCTCCTCCGCCGTCACAATCAGTGTGCGTGTTTCAGTGTGTTGCAGTGTGTGTCGCAGTTTGTGTCTTAGTGTGTGTTTCAGTGTGTGTCGCAGTGTGTCTCACTGTGTGTCTCACTGTGTGTCTCACTGTGTATCTCGCTGTGTCACGCTGTATGTCTCAGTGTGTGTCTCAGTTTGTTTTAGTGTGTGTCTCAC
>JAAIIK010000009.1:387419-402282 GCA_014706435.1 Silurus glanis
TTGGCTAATTGATCTGTCATAATGATGACATTATAGCACTAACACACTTCACACATGTTTCCTGTTTTATTCCCGTGATTCCGATTCCAAATCGACGCAGGATTTTTCCGTCCAACGATCAACGTTGACGCAATGAAGATGCAATGAAGACGCAATGGCGGAAAGAAACGTGTGAACCAAAAACCTGCGGCAACGTCCGGTGCAGACAGTCTCTACTTAATGATGACATGCAATAATAATAAGAATATATATCACTTTAGGGTTTTGGAGATCTGGCAACCCGGGATGAAGCACAGTACAATGGCATCGATGCTCTTAACACCAACTCTACTGCACACGTGCACGAGTTGGTATGAAAAAGTTTTGGGACCACGTGCGTCAACCAACGTGCGTTATAACAAAGAGCAATCACGAAATTGTGAGTGAAACCCGGAAATCTGCCACAGAGACTTTTCGAGGTGTTTTTTTTTTTTTGCAGCACACACATTTCAAGAGCGGAAGAACATCGCCGGAAGACGACGAGAGATCAGGAAGACCTCGAGCGTCGCGGAGATTCGGTGCGAACAGCAGAAGGAGCGTGACACGCTCGAAAAACAAGACCTTCAGAACACATTCCAGAAGAACGCGAGGAGCGGCGTATTGCTGTGCAAGGCGATCGTGTGGAAACGTAGAAAAATCAAATACTTTCTTTCCACCTTGTATGTAGAAAACAGAAGCAAAGGGGTCTTCAGAGGAACTGGTCTTCAGAAGTTCACCGAAGCACTTGCACTTCTTTACAAAGCTGCACAACATCTACCTGAGACTGCGGATGGGATTTTAATCCAAAGACTCATCATAACTCTACTGCTGTTTGCTCATCTTTTTTCTTTACATCTATTTGTTTCTTCTCCTTCCATGTTTCCACTCCAGCCGTCATTTACTATAATCATACCTTCTCCCCGAATAACCTCATTCCTGTGGGATTTGATCATCTCTGATTGTGTAGAAGTCTGGAGCAGATGGTCATTATGGTGTACGAGTCAGAAAGAATCCTTTCACGCTCTCCCGCTTTGTCTCTCTCGGATGACGTCCTCGTCTTCCCTCATGTGCAGGTAATGATGGGGATTGTGATCCAGCTGCGGCTTTCCAGCTTCCACCTCGTACTCTTCTTTACCTCTCTTTGTCTCCTGGTGTCTTTCAGATCATCACGTCTCCTTGCACGTTTAAACCACGGATTTAAGGTGTACGTCATCGTGTGCTCGTGCTTATAATGAATTGTTTGGGCGTCTAGGTTGAGTTAGAACAGAGATGAGGATTTTAGGGCTGCACGGTTTGGGGAAAACGTCGTGTTGCGATTATCGCGGTCAATATCGCGATATGCGATATAATAAATGGTATCATGAGTCCACTTGATCAGTTATAGGAATCTTGCCCAGGGTTCCAAAAAGCAAGAAACGGCCCTGTTTATGCAGGATGTAACAGACATCAGAGAGAGAGAGAGAGAGAGAGAGAGAGAGAGAGAGAGAGAGAGAGCTGACAACGTGTATAACGATGTGTGTGGGAAGGCGGAGTTTGTGGGAGTCTGGTGTCGAGGAAAGATCTGCGTTACCTCTGAGATCTGTACCAGATTTGTCTCATGACCACGTGATGTAGAAACTTTCATTTAGCGAATCCTTCACAGTTCCTCTCTGCTCAGTGTCGTGATCTTACAGCTAAAATATCGCCATATAACAGAGGTAGATCTGTCGATCTGCTCGGTGATGCACTTTCACCTGGTCTCCTCGCTGCACACCGGAAAGTCACGTGACCACACGTGCCACTGCCTAAACTGGTCTTTTTTTTGTTTTGTTAGTGGCACTGAAAATCTACAAACTTTTCTCAGAAACCGTTTGTCCACACACGCACTTATTATAAATACTGGAGAATTTGTATTAACATCTCCTTGTCTTCTTCTCTCACGCTGACAGAGAGGTGGAGAACGAACTGGAGGTCGTATGGGAAGCTGCCGCCCGAGAAAACCGCCATTTGCAGGACATCGTAATCGGAAAGCTTGACGTCTCGTCCAGCCCTCGTGACTCTCACTCATCTCCGGCCTGGAAGCCGCAGGAGACTCCAAACCAAGCATGGCGTCAGAGCAGCGCCTTCATCATGATTCCAGAACAGAGAAAAGACTCACAACAGCATTATCGCATGTTGTCCAATGAGAACCAGAGGAACGGATTAGACTTCTACTCCTGAAATGATGTCACTAATAAAGCTCATTTCAAACCTAAACATTATTAGATATGCAATACGTGCCTTGTAATTGATCTTCTCACCTCCTGGTCTGATTGTTCTATAATGTTCAACCATGCCATTTCTTCTCCTCTTCTTCGACTCAGGAAGTCCTTGGATGCTGGAGCGTGACATTTTTCCTTCATTTGAACAATAAAACCTACAGCTGTTCCAGCACAAAGCCAGCTCCATGAAGATGCATGAGCTGGAGTAGAAAATCTGCTATAGAGCTCCTATTGAACAATCAACATGAACGCTGACTGCACCCCAGGCCTCCTCAACCTACCTACATCAGTATCTGACTTTACTCACACCCTTGCAGCTGAAACAGCAGAAATCTCCACAAAATCCAGTGGAACATCTTCCTAGAAGAGTGGAGGTTATTATACGAGCAAATGAAGACTATACGTTCAAGAAGAAGGACAAAGCCCTGCATGGAAGTCATGGAATGTTCATGGATTATTTTATTGTATATGAAAGTAACCTTCGTGCAGTGGAGTGATCATCTCTCCATAGCTGGATTCAGTAGACTGATTGGCCTTGGAGAGACTAAAACACCAAGTTTAATGAGAAGATTGTTCCCAGATGAGTACAGAGTGTGGCATCTTAATTACAAAGAATGTGTGATGTTTTGCTTCATTGCAAGGACTTGAACCAGGTATGAGTAAATGAAACATCTTGAACCGGTGACAAATAGTTTTTTCCTCAAAAGAGCTGATTTTTCATACAGAAATCTGATTTATGGCCATATACTTTATGATACTTTATATGATATAGTATGATATATTGCCGAACCCTTTGCTGCTCCTGGCAATAAAACTTTTTCTGATTCTGATTAAATGATTGTTAGTACATGTGAAAATATATAAACGTGTAATTTTATTGGTTGTTTGCGACATTTAATTTTATTATATAATAAAGTATATGCACAAACCTGGAAGTTTTTTATAGGATACATATACTTTAATATATTGTGTAACACTATTCATGATACATTAAAGTACAACTTAATATGATACCGGATGTTGAGTTAAAATTATTTATGTATTTAAATTATTTAAAACATATAATTTACATATATATATATGTGTACATACATATCTTCTTCTTCTACTTCTTTCGCCTGCTCCCATTAGGGGGCGCCACAGCGGATCATCCGTCTCCATACCCCCCTGTCCTTTACATCTGCCTCTTTCACCCCAACCACCTGCAGGTCTTACCTCACCAAATCCATGAACCTCCTCCTTGGCCACCTTCCTGGTGGCTCCATCCTCAGCATTCTCCTACCGATATACCCCATGTATACCCCACCCCTACATGCACTGTCCCTCTAATAAACTAATTTCTAATCCTGTCCATCGTCATCACTCCCAACCGAAAACCACAACCTCTTCAGCTCTGCTACCTCCAGCTCCACTTCCTGTCTTTTACTTAATGTCTTAACTCTGTCTTACTCCTACTGACTTTCATTCCCCTTCTCTCCAGCGTGTACCTCCACCTCTCCAGGATCTTCTCCACCTGCTCCCTACTCTCACCACAAATCACAATATCATCCACAAACATCATAGTCCACGGAGACTCCTGTCAGACCTCGTCCGTCAACCTGTCCATCACCACTGCAAACAGGAAAGGTCTCAGAGCCGATCCTTGATGCAGTCCAACCTCCACCTTGAACCAGTCTGTCATTCCTACTGCACACTTCACTGCTGTCACACTGTCCTCACCCTGCACCTCACAGTTTGCACAGTTTGTCTCATAATTGTCCTCCATAGTTGTCATTGATTATGTTAATGTCCAGGTTTCTTGTTCAGGTAGTCTGAAATTTTGTACTTTTGCACATTTAAATAAATATTATCTGAATTATTTATAAATCATAATCAGCACACATACAATATCCTTTTTTTTAAATCTGTTGCCATGCATATATATTATGACATTGCTAATGTTATTTTTATTTTATTTTTTTTACAAAAAACATTTACAAAACATTTTTATAGCTTTACAACAATTTATGGGTGTAGATATTAAATTGTTTAATCAATGAACCATTTTTATGAAGTGAACAGAATAATTTTTCAGTCATTGAAATCACGTTATTTGGGGAGAAATTCATTTGCCCTGATTGTCTACACATTTACATAAAAAATTAAGTTTTAGAAAGGTTTATAATTTTTGTAACACGTTTTGTGGACTTTTATAGAGTTGTGTGGAATGTTATGCCGTTTTCTATGGGCATCATCACTAAATGCCTATAAGAGAATGATGAAAGTCATAACCTGCGCAAACATTTAAAAGACTGATGAATAAAGTCGACGTGTGGAAGAAGGAAAACGATCCAGTGGTTCATTTCAACAATACAGTGACTGATCTGATGATGGATGATTGTGTCTGGTCCATTTATTATGACTGATGATATTCTTCAGTCTGTCTTCTCCGGTGGTACGACTTCCATTAGGAGCTGAAGATGCATGGTGAGGGGAGCTGAGAAGATTGCAGGTGAAGGTTACAAGATAAAAACACAGCTGTATGCTCACAATTAAACTGAATTAAAGAGATGTGGGTTAATCAAATATACTGAATCAAGAATATTAATCCTTGCTAAATCTAATGCTAGTCCTGAGCAGGACCTTTAAAGCAGGAATAGATCTTTGGGGTTCTATGTGTTATTTCTACTCACTCATGATCTTGTGAATCCAGCTGAACTTGTAGTGAACAAAGGGAAAGTAAATAATCAGTCCTCCGACGATTAACACTGTGCAGTACAGGTACTCCATCTCGGGTTTTTCAATGATCGGAGCCAGAACCAGGTAACAGGAAACGAGCAGCACCACAGCAGGGATTATTAAAGGGACCTGTGAGGGAAAAGTGTATATCATTTATATATATTATATTATAACAGTTTTTTGAGGGTCATTCATATCAAGGGAGTGAATAAATGAAGGAAGGAAGGAATGAAGACATTTGTTAAAGGATGCTTAAATTATATATACTTATACACCCATCTGTGTTACCCAAATAGGGTTTAATAAATGTAAACTATTTAATTCAATGTTTAATTGTTAATTTTTTCAATTTCATTAATTGACACAAATGAAATTAATTACTCAATTTAATATTTAATTAAATATTATATTTTATATATATATATTGAATCAATATAATAAAATCGTGTATTACATTAATTTGATTTATTCTATTTTATTTTATATAATTTTATTTAACCAAACAGGTGTTTTATTTAAAATTGTTTTAAAAATGTAAACTGTAGATGTTTACAAATCTTAACAATAATAAACAGTTTTAATGTTTTGCGTTTCTTACCCACAAATCGCACTGCACAGTTCACCGAACTGTGACTTTTAAACACCGAACCGGGAATTTTCTGAACCGTTACACTCCTAATATGAAGTATACACACAGTATTTGTAGACCTGAACTCTATCAATCACGACTGAGATTTTAATATCTTTTTGTCGATGATATACAGGAATCTATCTGCCGTAAGAACTTCACAGTCAGCACCTGCAAGCTTTTTTAAACCTAAACTCTGTTATGTTACTTGAAGGTGTTGATGTGGCCATTTAGCAGGCGTCCAATTACGGCGACATTTTCACGTCCTTTGATTGGACGCATCAGTCAGAGCTCGCAAACTGCATCTGTAGCAAACTGCACAATCTCAAACATATTGGTGTGGATTAAATAGCTATTTTTTTTCATTCCATAGTGACTGACGAAGGATCAGGATCTGATTTGGTCGTAAAAACACAACATTTTCAAGAAAAGCTGGATTTTGCGAAGCACCAAAACAGTTCATAATAGTCGTTCAGGTTTTTCATGAACCATTTATACTTTTGCTTTTTCTTTCCTGTAGAATTTGGATGAAAACACTCTTTTTGCCTGAAATTTGAATCCCCAGGAAAACCCTGACACAAAAAAAAATGCACAAAAATGCAGGGAAAACCCCAGGGTGAAGTGATGAGGTGAATATCGATGCTTCTGCTGGAGATGATGTATGCGGGAGGTGCAGCTGTGGCTACAGTGAAAGGAGACGTGTTGAATTTTGTTGATTGGGTTTCTTGCTTTAGTGATGATGTTTATTCTCGCTGTATGAGATTCCTGTGTGTGATGCAGCGCTCTGTTCTACTGCACTTCTCCATAAAACTGATTGTTTCTATAGCCATGGCGTCATAATGATGGTATTAAGAGGTGGATTGACTCAGGTAGGACACCACCGAAGGCCTGGGGGTGAAATGCACCGCCTGCTACTGAGATTGATTGTGCAGGTCCAGGAACAATGTTCACCTTCACTTTCCTGTTCACCAGCCCACACTATCACCAGTCTTCCTGTGTGTATTGGTGCATCATCGTCCTGATACACGGCAGGACCTTCAGGGTATAATGTTTGAGCCACTGAGAGCACAGAATGGTTCAGTAGTCTTACAAAGACTTGCGGTCCTGGTCACCAATGTCCCAGCAACAATTTGTCCACTGTTGGACTTTGATTTGTCTCATGTTATATTGTGTAAATGATAATATGTGAACTTATGATGTTGTTCTGCTTATGTAACCTTTACACAATTCTTATGGAATTTCCATTTAGTGAAGACTGGCCACCAGGTCAGAATCTTTATTTATATATATAAAGGCTTCACCTCTTTCTCTTTGTGCCTGTTTTCTCATACAAACTTGACAATAAAATAAAAAAACGTTACTCATTACTCATTTTAGGACCCACACTAAACGCAGCTATAAACTGATATAAGCTATAACTGTCTCTGGGGGATAAAAAGTTAATGTCAAAAGAATAGGATTGAAAATTACCTTCACGGGTCTGTGGAGCTGTTTTTTGGTGAAGCGCATGACGATGAGAGCGAGCACTGTGAGGCCGTAGAAAGCCCACTGAGCAAAGCTGAAGTAGTTAATGAGAGAGCTGATGTCTGCTGGAAAGACATAGCAGATACCCAGAAGTGCCTGGATTTGGGTATAAGAGCCACACACACACACACACACACACACACACACACAAAGACACTATTATCTTTTGAATATCATAAACATTTTGGTTGCTCATTGTTTAAAATGAAGGTCATGAGTTATACACAATAATCCAAACCTAGAATGCATGACTTTTGACCCTCAACCGCTCAGATGAACGAAAAAGATAAATGTATATTGCTCTGGGTTTCTGCCAATGCACTGTACTGTAATGTACTGAAGTGATCAAAATATCGTGATATGCACGTCCAAAGGGTTTACATTTCGTTACCTAAATAAATATATAAATATGTTTACAGCAGAATTCCTCAAACTGTTTTTTTCTGTGAGAGCCACATCATTTTTCCTTTTTTTGTTTTTTTACAGAGGTTCGGGTCGGTCTGTAACAGAAAATGCCATGTGTCGGAGTGACTAGCAGTATTATTGTGGAGATTTTGCCTCCTAATGCGAGATAAGTCTATAATTTTGTTCTGCACCGTACAGACAAATGAGCATCACTTTTCACGAGATATATCGCCTATTAAAAAAGTCTTATTACTGTCATAATGAAATTTTGTTGAATTTGTTGAAATCAAAACATACTTATGCATATGGTTGGTGGGTGAATCTAACAAATAAATAGGATATGTTTATTTCTAGAGGTCAAGCGATGGATTTGACTGATAACGATAACTAGGTTGGATTAGGATAAATAGGTTAATCAACCGATGGATACTGGATAAAATAAAATCCCATTTTGAACAGTACTGAACTTTATTACAAAAATAATAAAACACTACTGAATCATGAAAATGTGCTAGATGATAGAAATATGAATACATTCATGAATAAATATAATGATATAATTAATAAATTATAAATAATAAATATAATATAGCACTCTCCGTGCAGCGCGCCATCTCCCGTGTAAAAACAAACAGGACGTGGTATCAGTGACTCGCCTCTAGAGGCCGCTCTCGTAATGAAAGCGGACCAGAACACGGAAAAAACATCTGTAAGGATTTTTTTCCGATTGCCCACTGGTGCCTCGACCTCCATTAATTAATAAGGGACACTTCAGTGTGAAAGTTAAAATTACATTCCAAATGTGGGGGCGGTTTTTGGTCTACTGCTGAAATTTATGGACCCCTGTTTTTCAGTGATGCAGAGAATAAACAGGATATGTGATTGTTAATCGGGGTGTGTATGGAGGATAATTTATGTAAGATAAGGTTGAAAGGAACCTTGAGAGGAACCAAGAAGGGAACCGACCTTATCTGAGAGACTTACATTAAAGATGAGAGCTGGTGCAGGGGTATAATATTTCAGACTGATAAAGGAAAGAATCTTCACCATGTGTCCCTCACGTCCAGCCACATAAGTCAGCCTTAGCAATACACACACACACACACACACACACACACACACACACACACACACACGAAAATATCAATTTGCTCTGACAATACTAAAGCTTTTAAACATTAAAACTGTGGCTTTTTCATGAAACTTTAGACTCATAATCACCTTCCAGCCGTAAAGCAGGTTCCATTAGCAGCTCCGAAAGTGGAGAAGACTACAAACAACGGCACCACCCACGACACTGGGTACAGCACTCTGTCCCCAAAGGTCTGCGTATCACAGAAACAGGAAGTATAGAAAGCTTCTCCAAGACAATGCCTAGCTTTATTCTAGAAACCTATTCCTACAAAACCGCCCCTTTTCCAGCTTCTCCCAATAATCCAACTTATTCCAGTATTTCCATGATAAGATCAACTCACCACAGCAACAGCAGAAGACTGGAGTACTTCTGTAAGCGTCATGACACTGAAGTACGCAATATTCACCAACACGTAGCAGGCTGACACTAATGGAATCCCGATAATGATGGCCAGTGGAAGATTTCTGTCAAAATGAAGGAACAAATGGTGCAGAATGATCAACTTTAATGCAGAAAATTAGAACTTAACAGAACAGGAGCATGCAATTTGTGGATAAGACTCTAATGTAGATTATAAATAAGTTTTTTTTGACAAAATGAACAAAGCATTGGCATGACCTTCACCTGTATGGGTCTTTCAGCTCTTCTGTAATGAAGTTCAGCTGATTCCTGTAGAAGGCAGCAGGTAAGGAATCAGAAAGAGTCTGATGAGTTCAGTCAAGTTCCTAGATCTCAAATGTGAGATACAGTATGTGAAATGTGTTCACCAACAACAGCAATTCACATAGGAATTTGAGCCGTAATGTGTGAGGTGGTATGATAAAGTTTCAAGACCGGTTTTGTAACACGCCAACAGATGGCAGCACAAGGCTGCATGCACAGTCACAGGAAGCACCCACCCTCATAACCCACCCTACTCGCCAAATTTGCCAAAATTGTGGAGATACGGTGAAAATTGCAGAAGGTGCTTGACACGTGTGGAAAAGAAGACTTCCAGGTCATGTTACGGTGTAAAGGGATTATTTTGAAGGTTATAGTGTGTAAACGTAAAATAATGAGTGTACTTTCTTGAAAAACAGAGCGAGTCTCGAAACTTTTTAATTCCACTTCCTATTTGGCATATTGATGCTGAAGTGTGTTGGTTGGTAATGAACATTAAATCGACTCCCAACTCACCATCCATCATACGCCCACAGGCCGTTGTAAAACGCCAGTCCGATTGCCCCAAATGATGTTTCTCCTCCTTCGAATGCATTTTGTAGATTCTGTGTGTTACCTGAAAACAGGAACGTGAAACATTTGTCGAATTGTGTTCTGTCATTTGGGTCATTTAGAGGATTGTGTTTATTTGCCATTTGTGTCATATGAATATCATCGTGTTCATCTGCAGCTTTGTGCAAACCTTTGGCCAGCATAACGATGCCTGAAACCACGATGATAAGAATGATGAGGAGTTTGGCTGCAGTGAAGAAATTCTGCACGTAGCTCGACAACTTCACACTTAAACAGTTCATAACTGTAAGCAACACTGTTGAAAGAAAGAGAGAGAGAGAGAGAGAGAGAGAGAGGGAGGGAGAGAGAGATAGAGAGAGAGAGGGAGAGAGAGAGAGAGAGGGAGAGAGAGAGAGAGAGAGAGAGAGAGAGAGAGAGAGAGAGAGAGAGAGAGAGAGAGAGAGAGAGAGAGAGAGAGAGAGAGAGAGAGCAGTTCAATTCAATTAAGTTTTGTCAGTTTTTTCAGTGAACAGTGGATGTTGGCTCAAGGCAGCTTCACAGAAATAAAGATGTTATGAAGTTAGAATAAATATAAGTGTAGTGCCTATAAGTTTGTTCCTCATAAGTTTGTACCTAAAGAGTGAACCAGTAGTGACTGTGGTGAAGAACAAGCTTCCTGAAAAGAAACCTCGAGACTCAAAAGGAACCTCATCCATGTCCTCCACACCGAATATTTCATACAGTTCTATCATTGTTAAGATGCTGTTCAGTGAGGGACACTTAAATGCAGAACTGTTCATGCAATCTGCATTCCTGGGACCATTGTCGCAGACTCTATTATTTACAGGTCAAATACCTCCTCAAATGTCACACAAGTACATGGATACTATCTGCATATGCTAACATGCTGATTTATTCACTAGTAGATAAAGTCATTAAGATTAACTGACTTAAAAATGAAGAATAAACCTTGATGAGTCTTAAGATTGAGTTATTAATTAATATTAGTTTTCTCTCCAGGTGTCTGCATGGGTTTCATCCAGGTGCTCAGATTTCTTGCTACCAAATGACATTTTTTTAAGTCCATGAATCAATCAAGTGTTCAAGAAATGTTGTATAATGTCCATGAACTCCTCATTTACATATCACTACATTTTAAATTCCATTGAAATATAAATTATAAAAATAATGAGCCTCTCCTGAATGCTTGCACCATACAGTAATTGTTGCACCTAGTGGTCAATAATGGGAACTGCAACAAGCTATAAATAGAGGCACAATGGGACAGGACTCATGCTGCCCTGTGATCAACAGTGGAAAAATAGAAGACAAAAGTTGTCAAATTGGGCTGGTTTTAAAATGCTTTGATTCCAGAAAAGTATGTATGATTAAAAGGTTTTAATGCATTAAGAAATAAAGTTTACCACATGAATGATCTGACGTTATTTTAAGAAAACAATGACAAATATTACAAAATAAAATAATTCGATATAACAGCACTAAAATACATAATAATAAGAAATAAAAACAACATTAATAATAAAAATAATGATAATAAATAATACAATTATTATTATGTAACTTAAGTAGTGAATAAAATACAGGTCACATACAGATGGAAGCAGCAGCCAGGGCTTTGATGACGATTACAGGTGGGGTGCATCCTGGGTAAAAAGGAGTAGCGGCATATTCTCCACAGCTGAGAGAAAGAATGGCCAACGATGAAGGCTTCAGGATTAAGACGGATGTCCAGGAGTAAAGGTAAGCGGGAATGGGTCCGAAACTCTCCATCAAGTATGGGTACTCACCACCCGACTTTGTTATCATGGTGCCAAGTTCTGCATAGCAAAGAGCCCCTGTACACACACACACACACACACACACAATACAGAAACATACACTATATTGAGAAATATATTGGAATAACTGACTCAAACTTGTTCTAGCATGATAATACCACCGTGCACAAAACTAGCTCAATGAAGATCTGCTTTATCATGGATTGGAGTGAAAGATCTCCTGCTATAGAGCTCCAACCATATTGAACCTCCCTAAATCAGTATCTGACTTTAGTGAGAGTGGAGGTAATTATAACAGTAAATGGAGACTAAATGTGAAACAAAAAGCACATAACAAACTTACACTCAGGTTTCTAGAAACTTGTGTGCATATACGTAAAGTATATATTTATTGAATGCACACATTTTCTCAGGGCTGCAGTTGCTAAATGCTAATAAATAACTGAACCTCTGTACAAACACAGTGTTGATTTACTTTATAATCCCATGACCAGGTTCGGCTAGAGTGTAAAGCTTCTATCAGGCTGCAGCAGCTCCCACTCGTCTCTGCGTCATCTCTTATCTCTTATCAGGCCCTTTTTTTTATAGAATGTTGCTCAACTGTGCCTTTGCAGTTATTTAAGCTTTTGGGTTTTTTAGCAAAACATCAACATAAAAGCCCAATTCCAAAAAAGTGTAAATAAAAACAGAATGCAATGATTTGCAAATCTCAAAAAAACCCATATTTTCTTCACAATAAAACATAGAAAACACAATGTTTAAAATAAAAAAAATGTACTATTTAAAGGAAAGTCTGGAAAAAGTGTGTGTTATTAAAATTACACAGTTGGAGAAGCATTTTACAACTAATAAAGTTAATTAACAGCAGGTCAGTAAGATGACTGGGTATAAATAGTGTATGTTAGAGAGGCAGAGTCTCATGGAAGTAAAATTGGCGGAGCTTCACCAATCTGGAGAATTGGTGAGAAGAATCTGGAGAAATCTCTGTGCACAAGGGACAAGGGTGAAAATCATGTTCTTCTGGCACTCACTGCATTTAAAACAGTCATGGAAATCAATGCATGGGCTCATTAGCACCTCCAAAAATCATTGTCTGTGAACACAGTTTGCCATGTCATCCATAAATGCAGGTTAAATCTCTATCTTTTAAAGAAGAAGGCATGCTTGAACATGATCCAGAAACGTCACAATCCTCTCGGGGCCAAAGCTCATTTAAAATATATTGAGGCAAAGTGGAAAACAGTTCTGTGGCCAGACGAAATGAAATTGAAATTTCTTTTGAAAACCACGGATACCACGTCCTCCGGACTAAAGAGGAGAGGGACCATCTGGCTTGTTCAGAAGCCGCATCTCTGATGGTATAGGAGTGCATTAGTGCCTGTGGAATGAGCAACTTGCACCTTTAAAAAAGGTGCAAAATTGTGGTTTTACACAAACATTGTATTACTGCTACAACTAACAAAATTATATCAGCAAAGATTTTATGCAATGACAATATTTAAATGCCAAATACAAACAAAAAAATGTATAACCCTTTAAACCCATTTACACTCTGTACAGTTTGAATAGTGAAATGTGATTGGCTGGAAGTTCAGGTAATCTTGATAAATGAATGAAAAACGGCAATAGGAGTTAACACCAACAGCTTCATTATTAGTGGCGAAACAGCACATTTACTCTCTCTGTACTTTATCTCACAGTGAACCTCCTATTTATTTCTATATTGTGTCTGATTTATTGATCACATTATCTGCACATTATAAATAACGATTTTCACCCCCAGAACTGCCGGCTGGTGGGTCACCAGATCGGACCCTCGTATCAGCTCCTCCAGAGCCATACAATCTTACTCAACATTTCTCATTTAAAAAATATATGAAGTTTTTGGTATTTACTAACCCAAAGTAGCCAGAACACCACATGCTGCCCACACCGACAGACACGTTCCCACTGCTCCGGTTCCCTCCAGCACAGCCTTGGGAGAGATGAAGATCCCCGAACCGATCATCGTTCCCACGATCAGGCAGATCCCACTGATTAGACCCACCTTCATATGGTTAAAGTTACAGATACAACAAGAAAGAACAATCGGAATGAACAAACAAACAAATGATTAAAACAATTAATTAAATAACTAAACAAAAAAACCAAATAAAATAACAAATGCATAAATCAGTGAATGTGAATGTAAGCAGGAGGGCAGGAGGAAGGTAAATAGTGAAGTCAAGAAGCTTTTATTGTCATTTCATATATATACATATATATAGCGCAGTACACAGGGAAATGAGACAACGTTCCTCCAGAACCCTGGTGCTACATAAACAACATAAAGCTACAAAACATAAATAAATAGATAGAAAATAGAATAATTAGAAGGATTATAAATAGATAGACAGGCAGGCAGGCAGACAGGCAGACAGACAGAGAGACAGACAGATAGACAGACAGACAGACAGATATACAGACAGACAGACAGACAGACAGACAGGCAGACAGACAGACAGACAGACAGACAGACAGACAGGCAGGCAGGCAGGCAGGCAGACAGACAGACAGAGAGACAGACAGACAGACAGAGAGACAGACAGACAGACAGATAGATAGACAGACAGACAGACAGACAGACAGACAGACAGATAGACAGACAGACAGATAGATAGATAGATAGACACAAATAATTAAGTTGATAAGTAAATAAAATACATAAATATAAATAAAAATAAATAAATAAATAAATAAATAAATAAATAAATAAATAACTGCACGAATGAACGAATGAATGAATACTTCAAAAAATAAGCAGGCAAATAAATGAACCAATCGATAAATTAATTACCAAATGCATTCATGAATAAATAGGTGCATAAATAAATATATAAATAAATAAATAAATAAATCTATATACAAAATAAACAGCAAACAAACGAATAAATAAGAACCTAATTGTATGATAAGAGAATGAAATAAAATGCACACAGAGTGTGTAAATCAGTAAGCAGGTGTTACATGTTCTCTTGTATCAGTTGGTATTTTTTCTACAGTTTTTATAAAAAGCAGATTTGACTTTAAATGTCACACTTGTATAAGGTTATTATCAGCACCCTGGACAGATAAAACTCAATGGAAGGAGGTTTGTTTGTGTGTGTGTGTGTGTGTGTGTGTGTGTGTGTGTGTGTGTGTGTGT
>JAAIIK010000009.1:464693-475265 GCA_014706435.1 Silurus glanis
ACACACACACACACACACACACACACACACACACACACACACACACAATCTGCACAACAATCAGAGCACTGAAATGCTTAATTGTCTTAACTTTATTTAAATTATTTTTTTAGCCGAATACTTTGGTATTTAAGCCTCAAGGTTTTTTATTATTATTATTATTATTTCTCATCAAAACCCATCTTACTGTCGCTGTTTAATTTCCTATATTTGATCTCTTTTATGTAATTCCCTACACTGTGTTTCAGTAGAACATACATTCCAGACTGGAGTTCTTCCACTTCATCCTTCACACCAATGTGGTGCGTCTTTATCAAGCTCGGTTTGTGTAACAGGAACATCATCGTGCTGGAACAGTGTTCAGAAGTCTTCTTAGAGGAACTGTAATGCTACACTGAGATGTTCTGTGTAATTGCTTCCAATTTGGTTGTTTGTGGAGGAACCAAAGCCTGGTCAGGTCAAAAATACATCATGATTGTGATTTATTCCGTATATCGGTAGCAGAATGCTGAGGATAGAGCCACCAGGAAGGAGGAAGGCCAAAGAGGAGGTTTATGGATGTGGTGAAGGAAGACATGCAGGTAGTTGGGTTGAAAAAAACAGATGTAGAGGACAGAGGGGTTTGAAAGCAGATGATCCGCAGTGGCGCCCCCTAATGGGAGAAGCCGAAAGAAGAAGAGGAAGATTGTGATTTATTCCAACACCTTCTAACTTTCCTGGAATCTCATGAGATCTCATTAAAAGAACTTGATCTCGATCAAGAACTCGATTATTCATTACTTTTCTGCATGCTTCCATCCTCTGGTGATGTTGGGAAGCAGCTTCTGCTCCGATGTTCTGTTGTTAGTTTAGAAATGGTCCCGATTCCTCTGCTGTGATGTCGTGACTCCATGACGGAAGGAAAAAAGAAAAGTAGTTTTCGTTAAACGCTTACACAACTGAGATTACAGACGATGCAACGGTGTTGAGTCAGCTTCTGTTATCTTCTATTACTCGGATCCAGCATGGATCTCATTAAACTCCTTTCTCCAGGCAATAGGGAGGAGGCAGAGGCTGCTATTAGTGTTCCTCTTGTAAACAGTCACCTGAGGCAGTAATATACTGTGTTTTGATCTGAAACCCCCCTGCTGGCACTCACATTTATAATATCTTTAATTAGAAGGATGCAAACACACAATAAATCCTGATTTGTTACCTTAAAACTTATAGGAAATTCATTGGTGAGTTGCTCCACCATATAGATCATATTTATTTAGTTATATTTATAGATTTTCATGGCACACTTAACATCTCGGGGAATTATTTGCAATAATAATACAAATTATTCATTAAGTGCTGCTACACATTTAATTTCACTTGATATATATATATATACCTTAATATGTATATTTATTTCTATTTTCTTATCTTTATTTTTTACTTTGATCTTTTACCCCGGGCAAATGCAACCAAACAATTTCCTTATGGGATCGAGAAAGTATTCTGATTACGTGTCTGCGTAACGATGCGACCGCCTTCAAACCCCAATAAATGGGTGCAGATTTAATATTTTGGATCTCGAGCTCTTAATACTGCGGGACTGCCGTAGGATTTCATGCATTCTTCTTCTTCTTCTTCTTCTTCTTTCGGCTGCTCCCATTAGGGGTCGCCACAGCGGATCATCCGTCTCCATACCACCCTGTCCTCTACATCTGCCTCTTTCACACCAACTACCTGCATGTCTTCCCTCACCACATCCATGAACCTCCTCCTTGGTCTTCCTCTTTTCCTCCTACCTGGTGGCTCCATCCTCAGCATTCTTCTACCAATATAATTCATGTCCCTCCTCTGCACATGTCCAAACCATCTCAATCTCGCCTCCCTCACCTTGTCAGCAAAACATACTACATGTGCTGTCCCTCTAATAAACTCATTTCTAATCCTGTCCATCCTCGTCACTCCCAACGAAAACCTTAACATCTTCAGCTCTGCTACCTCCAGCTCCACCTCCTGTCTTCTACTCAATGCCACGGTCTCTAATCCATACAACATCGCAGGTCTCACCACAGTCCTATAAACTTTCCCTTTCATTCTTGCAGATACCCTACTATCACAAATCACTCCTGTCACTCTTCTCCACCCACTCCACCCTGCCTGCACTCTTTTCTTTACTTCCCTAACACACTCTCCATTACTTTGCACTGTTGACCCCAGGTACCTGAACTCCTCCACCTTCTCCACCTCTTCTCCCTGCAACCGCACCACTCCACTGCCCTCCCTCTCATTCACACACATGTACTCTGTCTTACTCCTACTGACTTTCATTCCCCTTCTCTCCAGCGCACATCTCCACCTCTCCAGGCTCTTCTCAACCTGCTCACTACTCTCACCACAAATCACAATATCATCCGCAAACATCATAGTCCATGGAGACTCCTGTCTGACCTCGTCCGTCAACCTGTCCATCACCACTGCAAACAGGAAAGGGCTCAGGGCCGATCCTTGATGTAGTCCAACCCTCACCCTGAACCACTCTGTGGTTCCTACTGCACACTTCACTGCTGTCACACTGTCCTCATACATGTCCTGCACCACCCTCACATACTTCTCTGACACACCTGACTTCCTCATACAGTACCACAGCTCCTCTCTCAGCACTCTGTCGTACGCTTTCTCTAAATCCACAAATACACAATGCAATTCCTTCTGTCCTTCTCTATACTTCTCCATCAACATCCTCAAAGCAAATAAGGCATCTGTGGTGCTCTTCCTCGGCATGAAACCATACTGTTGCTCACAGATGGTCACCTCTTCTCTCAGCCTGGCTTCCACTACTCTTTCCCATAACTTCATGGTGTGACTGATCAACTTAATTCCCCTGTAGTTACTGCAGGTCTGCACATCTCCCTTATGCTTAAAGATCGGTACCAGCACACTCCTTCTCCATTCCTCAGGCATCCTCCCACCTTCCAGAATCTTGTTAAACAATCTGGTTAAAAACTCCACTGCCAGCTCTCCTAAACATCTCCATGCTTCTACAGGTATGTCATCTGGTCCAACCGACTTTCCACTCTTCATCCTCTTAATCGCTGCTCTCACTTCCTCCTTACTAATCCTATCTACATCCTGCTTTACCAACTCCACATCATCCAACCTTCTCTCTCTCTGATTTTCCTCATTCATCAGCTGCTCAAAATATTCCCTCCACCTTCTCAACACACTCTCCTCACTAGTCAACACATTTCCCTCTCCATCCTTTATTGCTCTAACTTGCAACACATCCTTCCCAGCTCGGTCCCTCTGCCTGGCCAATCGGTATAAATCCTTTTCTCCTTCCTTAGTGTCCAACCTCTCATACAGCTCCTCATATGCCTTCTCCTTGGCTTTCGCCACATCCCTCTTTACCTGCTGCCGCATCTCCTTGTACTCCTGCCTACTTTTCTCATCACTCTGTCTATCCCACTTCTGTTTTGCCAACCTCTTTCTCCTTATGCTCTCCTGCACTTCCTCATTCCACCACCACGTCTCCTTGTCTTCCTTTCTATTTCCAGATGTCACACCAAGTACTTTTCTAGCTGCCTCCCTCATCACTCCTGCAGTAGTTTCCCAATCACCCAACACCTCTTCACCACCACCGAGCCTCTGTCTGACCTCTTCCCTGAACCTCACACTACAGTCTTCCTCCTTCAGTTTCCACCATCTTATTCTTCTTTCAGTCCTCACTCTCCTCCTCTTCTTCTTCGCCTCCAAAACCATCCTACAGACCACCATCCGATGCTGTCTAGCTACACTGTCCCCTGCCAACACCTTACAGTCTCCAATCTCCTTCAGGTTGCATCTCCTGCATAGAACATAGTCCACCTGTGTGCACCTTCCTCCACTCTTATACGTCACCCTATGATCCTCCTTCTTCTTAAAATAAGTGTTCACCACTGCCATTTCCATCCTTTTAGCAAAATCTACCACCATCTGCCCTTCCACATTCCTCTCCTTAAGGCCATACCTACCCATCACCTCCTCATCACCTCTGTTCCCTTCACCAACATGCCCATTAAAGTCTGCCCCAATCACCAATCGTTCTTTCCTAGGTACACCATCTACCACTTCATCTAATTCACTCCAGAATCTTTCCTTCTCCTCCATCTCACAGCCAACTTGTGGAGCATAGGCACTGATGACATTTATCATCATCCCTTCAACTTCCAGCTTCATGTACATCACCCTATCAGAAACTCTCTTCACCTCCACTACACTCTTACTGTACTCTTCTTTCAGAATCACCCCTACACCATTTCTCTTTCCATCCACACCATGATAGAACAGTTTGAACCCACCTCCAATGTTCCTGGCCTTACTCCCTTTCCACTTGGTCTCCTGAACACACAACATATCTACCTTTCTCCTCTCCATCATATCAGCTATCTCTCTCCCTTTACCCGTCATAGTACCAACATTTAAAGTACCAACCCGAACCTCCAGTCTCCTACACTGCTCCTTTTCCTGCCGTCTCTGTAGACGTCTTCCTCCTCTCCTTCTCCTCCTTCGGCCAACAGTAGCCCAATTTCCACCGGTACCCTGTCGGCTAACGATACCTGTGGCGGTCGTTGTTAACCCGGGCCTCGACCGATCCGGTATGAAATTCTCATTTGTGATCCGCATATTTGATTTGGCACATGTTTTACGCTGGATGCCCTTCCTAACGCAACCCTCCCCATTTACCCGGGCTTGGGACCGGCACTAAGAGTGCACTGGCTTGTGCCTCCCTAATGGCTGGGTTCGTAGGATTTCATGCATTATAAATAAAAAAGTATATGATTGTCTCCGGATCCTTTGTTTGCTAAATTGAGTGCCATCTTGAGTCTGACGTTGGTGTGATTTTGAGATAAATAATTAGTCTTTAAAAGCTTTAAGGATGATGAGAAAAGGCAGATGGTCTTGTGTGTGTTTCTGCATAGAGAACAGTCATTTAGTGCACAGGATAAAGTGGTTATTGAAGATGAATGTATAGATGAAGGCCATTAATTTGATCCTGTATATACATATACACAATAAAAAAAAATACACACCAGGAGCTTATTGCTAATGTTCTGAAAATCATTGTCGTTGCTCCATTAAAGATACGTGGGTTACGTTTCCAGGGTGACTTTCCAATACACTGAGATACAAACCATAATTACTTGTAATCAAAACATATTCGTACTCATCAGTGGAAGACAGAAAGGAAGTGCATGTAATTCGTTCCTGTTCTTTTTGGTGCATCTGTATTTTGCTGAGGTATATTTATTTTTATTTTACTTAACTTCACTACATTTCAAAGAATATTTACTCGACATTCGAGTCTTTTCACATCAACTGAGGTGATTAAGTAAAGAATCTTGTGATAAAAATTATAATAGAAACATTATAGTTATAATAAATTATAGTACTTTGGATACTTAAGTACATTTGAAGGCAAAAACTTTTGTACTTTTATTTTTACTACATTGTTCATTTACTTCGTCCACCACTAATATTTAGTGTTTATAACAGAAATACCAACTCTGATATGTTTGTTCCTTCTTTCCCAGCAGGAATGATGATGCTGCCCAGTGCCAGGTCACTGCTGTTGTGTGCTTTATGCCACGGGGTGTCCGTGTGGGCGTTTGCTCGCATGCCCGATGCGTTGGAGCTGCGTTCGGCTTTTTCCGTCGCTCGTACCACCAGTATGGAAGGCGGCCCGAAGATGGTTGTCACCTTCGACAAGTTCTACGTAAACATCGGCGGTGACTTTGAACCCAAAACGGGATTATTCCGCTGCCGGATCCCTGGAGCGTACTACTTCTCCTTTACTGTTGGGAAATTCCCACACCGGGATTTGTCAGTGATGCTGATGAAGAACCGGAACGAGGTGCAGGCAATCATCTATGATGACAATGGTGGTGAGGAACGGAAGGTCCAGAGTCAGAGCGCCATGCTGCAGCTCGACTTCGGCGACACCGTCTGGCTACGTCTCCACGGTGACCCGCGTTATGCGATCTATAGCAACACGGGGCACTACACGACCTTCAGTGGATACCTGATTTATCCAGATATCTACACCTTCCAAGAGCACAATCAACATGACCAAGCAACAACTTTCCCCCAGCAAGTGGACACAGACGGGCCTGTGGCTGAAGAAAAGAAAGACAAAGAGATCAACGAGGTGAGGAGGGATGTAGAGGAAGAGGAGGACCAGAGGTCGGCTTTCTCAGTGGGTCGCACGCAGAGCATTCTGGGAATAGATAAAGGTTATCCTGAGCACAAGCCGGTTATATTTGACACCGAATTTGTCAACATTGGAAATGACTTTAACATGAGTTCGGGCGTGTTCCTATGCCAAGTTCCCGGAGCCTATTACTTTTCCTTCAACGCCGGTAAACTGCCGCACAAAACCCTTTCTGTGAAGCTGATGAAGAATCACCTGGAGGTCCAGGCCATGATATACGATGACAGCGACACTGAGAAAGCCTTGCAGAGTCAAAGCTTGATGCTGCAGCTGCAGGAAGGAGATACGGTTTGGCTCTACAGTCACCAGAGGGAAGGATTCGGTGCGTACAGTAACCATGCCAAGTATATCACCTTCACTGGATTCCTGGTGTATCCAGAACTCCCCCAGAAGCTCGTGCAGCAGCAAAAGCAGGGTAAAGAGCTTTAAGCAGGAACCGAGGCACAACATTCGGTCTCTGTCTGTGATCAGAGGTCAGAAAGACAGCGGGTTTTGTCTGCATGTGGACTGCATCCAAATAAATCTTTTCACTCTGTCAGCTCTTGTGAACTCATGCAGGGACACCTGAAGTTGTGATATTTTTATTTTTTTGGTTCTGCTCTGTTTTCTGTTCTGTTCTGATTCTTTCCTCTTCTATTTGCAGTTTCTTTGTGGAGGAACTATAGAATAAGCACAAAAGCTTTATGAAAAATATATAACAAATAGAAAGACACATTTCAGGAGCATAAAAGTCGTAGTTTCCCGAATCCCGAATCAGATCTATGCACTGAAAAAGCCTTGATACTTTTCAGTTATACCAGTTCACAAGCAAAAACTAGCGGCATTCATTCGGTGGTTATAACACAGGAGCACAACAGACACCCGGGGCTGTGTTCACAAAAAACTCACAATATTTATTTATATATATCTATTAAATTAATCCTAATATTAAAACTCATATAATTAGTAAACCTAAACCTAATTCCTGAAGCTCCACATCCTTCTTTCTAGTTAACTACGAAATTTTTTTTTTGTTAGTTTCTTTAGTCATGATAGAAATGATGATGGAGCAGAAGCGCTCCAGAAGTTCTCAGATCTCGGCTCATATCCCCGCCACCACTTTCCCTTCCTTATAGTTCCAATATCACTCTTTTGTTATTTAGCTGAAGGTGTGCATTCATTCATTCATTTTCAGCACCTGTTCATCCTGGTCTCGGTGAATCCTGTGTCAGGAACATCAGGCATGAGGGAGAAAAACATCCTGACAGATACATCACTAGCACCATGCACATTCATACCTAAGGTCATGCCTGAGGTCCATACTGGCACACATCAGGGAGGTGAAATCAGAGATCCTGAGAAATCTTTACCTCCAAAATCAGCATCGGACCACAGACACTGGAGATGTGATGCGATGTTGCTGCGTACTTCCTCGCCATGCTTTTATTGATTTATTTATTGCTTTATTTCTCAAGTTATGTATTTATTGTTGATGCGACATGCTGTTTTTGAATGTATTTCATTTCTCGCTTCCCCGTGCAGCCCCCTGCACGGACCCGTTACATTCTATCTTCTAGAAGAACTTCGGTCCACAACCTTTTTTTGCACCAGATTCACACAAAAAATATATTTTTCGCAAATTGTATTATTATTATTATACACATTATATAAATTTTTATTTTTTATTACATGTATAATGGAAAATTCTACTTACCACAATGCAGAATCAGAGGGAACTTTATTTATCAAAGCAGAGAAAGAAACTGCGACTGGAACAATTTCCAAGAACTTTTTGTTCTTCTGTGCACCCGGGTGTACACAGTAAACGTTCTCTTCAGAGCTTCATAAACAGATTTACAAAACAAAAAATCTTTAGTTCTTGTAGTTTGGTTGTTTGTGAATCTTCTTCTTCTTTCAGCTTCTCCCATTAGGGGGCGCCACAGTGGATCATCCGTCTCCATACCCCCCTGTCCTCTACATCTGCCTCTTTCAAACCAACCACCTGCATGTCTTCCCTCACCACATCCATAAACCTCCTCCTTGGTCTTCCTCCTTCCTGGTGTCTCCATACTCAGCATTCTCCAACTGATATACCCCATGTCCCTCCTCTGCACATGTCCAAACCATCTCAATCTCACCTCCCTCACCTTGTCTCCAAAACGTCCTACATGCGCTGTACAGGCCCTTATTTAATAAAGTAATAAATATCCATCTAAGAAGCAAAAGTAAAAGGGAAAAGTGGAAAAATTGCATGCAGCTGCACTCATGGAAAAAAATAGCGTTCCTGTTCCTCGTTCTGCATGTCGGAATATTGTCGATCCTGGGGGGGGGGGGGGGGGGGGGGGGTGTTCTGGCAGTGATTAGGTGTTATTTATGGGATCACCGACTCCTTTTTAAGGTTGTATACGTTTTGTGTGACCACAGTAATAATCTGCCCCCCAAACACATCCCTTATCACAATCTAAAAAAAAAAAACATTGCTCGAATTACTAGTGCATGCTCCTACTGACAACTTGTTGATAGACTTTTTTTTAAAAGCAGACATGTGCACAATTTCACCCTGGGATATAATCTCCATTTCTTTCAATTCTATCTGTTTCTATTCTTGTGAATGTAGACTTTTATGTTCTGTAACTGGTGTTATAGTGATTTGCACTCTAATATGCGACCAGAAAAGGAAATGTTGTGAAAACACGTACTTTACCAGATATTTAAGACTAAAGTCATCTTTCCTGTGGTCTGAGCTCAGGCTCGGGCGGATTGTATCTCTTTTACAGTGTTCTGTGGATGTTTTTGTGACTGACACCAAAGTGAATAAAAACTGGCTGTAAAACGTTTTCACTTTTGAGGTCCTGCACATGAGCAGTGTGTTATTTTGTACCGATAAAAACTATAAATATCTCATGTGATATCGATCAAAAACGTTCAAAAGGCCATTTAGAAAACTGTGTATATACAAAGATTTGTGCACGTCTAAGCATAAGATCGGTATGTGCTTCTTTCTGAACATCACTTTCCATGTTTAGTCTTTATTTTCTGTTAGAATAAGATCCACTCTCTTGGAAAGATGTCCCACTAGATTCTGGATTTTGTGGAGATTGTGCTTCAGGTACTGATCAGCGTTCACATTCATCCCAAATTAGGTTCAATAGTGTTTCGAGTTATATAGCAGGAGATCTTCCACACACTACGAACCATGAAAAGCAGATCTCAAAGGCTTTGCGCACTTTGTGTCATGCTGGAACAGGTTTCAAGTGAAGGGAAAAATAGATGCGACAGCATCCAAAGACGTCCTACACAATTGTGTCCCTCCGACTTTATGGTAACAGTTTGGGGACGAACCACATCTGGCTGGAAAAATCCGGTGTCCCAATACTTTTGTCCTCATTGTTCCAGGTTTTGTTATAGTTCAGTTTACTTTTTTTTGGAAACTCACTTTTTCATTTCAGTTTATGATAATAATTGTACGCCTTCAGTACGTTTTTGTAATAGAAATAAGCGGAGCTTTGATGCTACTGCATCAAGTTGTTCAGGTGTTAACACAGGACACTAACCCTAATGCAGGGACGGCCCATCAGCACTTACGCAGAACAGGTTCTGCATTACCGTGGGGTTGCTGTGAATAAACACCTCATTACAAAGACAGATTCAGAGTTCAGCAGTGCAAAACCGCAGGCAGCAGCCTGCAGAGACTAAAGGGCTCTGGTCAGATGAGTCATCCTCACATCCTTACACATCTATACAGAGTGAGAGAATGAGAGTGTGTGTGATGTACACCAGGAGCATGGTACAGACCTGACAGCTAAAGGGTATTTTTCTGGCCTGATTTGGATTTGGGTCCCTTCTGTAAAAACTGACCACCTTCATCCTATCTTTAATGGGAGTGGCCTGTTCTGGCCCCACCCCATCCAAGATGTACCAGGAGTCATTGAATAATTTCATGAGGATGAAAGAAACAAATGTTACTATGGTTACAGGTGTTTATTAGCAGCGCAGTAGTTTAGCACAAACTCCCTACCTGCATGTTCAACGGTCTGAACTCACACCTGAACTCCTTCCAGCCAATCACAATCCACTATTCTCACCTGAACTCCTTGCAGCCAATCACAATCCACTATTCACATCTGAACTCCTTCCAGCCAATCACAATCCACTATTCACATCTGAACTCCTTCCAGCCAATCACAATCCACTATTCACACCTGAACTCCTTCCAGCCAATCACAATCCACTATTCACACCCGGAACTCCTTCCAGCCAATCACAATCCACTATTCACACCTGAACTCCTTCCAGCCAATCACAATCCACTATTCACACCTAAACTCCTTCCAGCCAATCACAATCCACTATTCACACCTGAACTCCTT
>JAAIIK010000009.1:487699-500294 GCA_014706435.1 Silurus glanis
CATCATTCAGATTAGATGAAATAATATGGTGTTTCTTGGTTAATCAATAAGTAGAAAATTGATACAATTTCATTTTTTTGTTTGTTTTTAAGAATTGTTTTATGTAGTATGCCCTTTTCTGTGTGTGCAGTTAGACTCAAGCTGCCGTATTTGATCATAAATAGTATAAATTAACATAAATGACTGATGCAATAAAAAATGCTTTCAAGAACATCAGAGATGAAGCATTTATTGTGATTTATACTGCTTTTAAAAAACACACCAGTAAATCAACAAGCCCTTATATAAATAAACAGTTAAACGTGTTGAATTTGTTTGTGTTGCAACATCCCTAACATTCCTGCTGATTTATACACTCAGAGTTTATCCATCTCAAATGCATCCATGAAGATCTCCTTGTACTGACCCTCATGGGCCTTCTTTCAGTTTTATTGATTGTACTAAACACGTGACCAATAGGTCCATTCCAGTATGTGTTTGTAGGGGGGGATTATGTTGTCAATCCTCTTCCCAATATAACAGTTCCTAACAGGTTTCGAGTCAGTTTAATAAAATATGTGTTTAATTAACAAAAAACAGAGCAATATCTTCAAACCTGTGTGTAAATCGTGGAATTTAAGTTTATTTTGGATCAATGGCTCCACCCTGCTCCCCTATTTGAAGTATGAATGGTAAATGCAGGAAAGGCGGCCATTTTACACTGTGTCCCTGCTAGTCAGTGGGCTGTCGGGGGGAAGACGCGCTGAAAAAAGAAATTAGCTTCAACAAATTCCCACAAGTAAAAAAAAAAAAAAAAATTAATTTCCATATATTTAAAAAGGTGGACTTTAGTGGTAAGTGTGTATATATTACTTGTTTGGAGGGGAAAAAAAACCGAGATAAAAAAACTCGCTAATTAGCAAATTAGCTTGTTCTGAGTCTTAGCTGCTAACTTGTGTAGTCCTGATCGTGTAGCATGCTAACTCACTGTGCTAACCAAAATACGTCACTGTGGTGGAATCGAGCTGGGAGAGATGAGGCGGAGTTCATTTAATACATTTATACACGGATTCAATGTTAAAAGCTTTGATAATTATAAGCTTTCATATTATTAAAATAACGATCCCGTGCACGAGCCTGCTCGCGAGACAATGATGATTTTGTGAGGAGAAGCTAACTAGCCTCAACTAGCTTTAACTAGTATGGTGTTTGTTTTATTTTTATTTAGACTGTTCTCCTTTTGTTTTCATCTCCGGGTTTGTATTTATTCATATATAGCTATATTAAATTATAATCGCGCAGAGGAAACGAGTCAGATAGCTTCGAAGCTAATCGCCACTTTTACCTCAGAGGCCCGTGTCTTGTGATGTCGCCGCCCGTGCGCGTGCTCACCGTCTCCGGTCTGAACTGTGAAGTGGCGGAAAAAAGGGGGTTTATGTATTAAAACCTGACGCGTGAATACATTTTATTAGGGTTCTGGACATCAATATTTCTGATACTGCGGCATTATTTAAAGTTCTATCCAACCGTGAAGTGTTTACACACACACCATGTTGCTGTTTAACATAGTCTGAGATAGAGTGAGGCCTTGTACTGCTTTATTTATTCACTTTTGGATATAAAAGTGGCTTTAAAGATTGTAATCTATGTAGGAAAAGTCTTGGCGGTGCTCGTCTTAGTCTCCCCCCCCATCCAGGGCCTTCTCAGCAGGTTCAGACCTGGAAATATGGAGAAGAGCGTCACAGGAGCTATGTGTGTGTGTGTGTGCGCGCAGATCATTCACACTGAATAATTCAAATTCATGGTCTGGGTATAATAATAATACATAGATTAATGTGCTCAACTGTGGAACAGCCTAATCTGACCATTTGTTCTTTACACAGTGTGACAAGTGTGTGTGTGTGTGTGTGTGTGTGTGTGTAGGGGGAGGTTGAAGTAGAGGATCTCAAACATTTGAGAAGTTCTACAGGCCTGATGTGGCAAGATGTATTTTGCAAACGTTGTGTAAATGCATGTATTATTTATTATTATTAGGATCTTTGGGTTCAGCTCTGTAAACATTTCAGTAGGTTTAGGTTGATCACTCAAAATCATCAATCTGATAACTTGATCACTAAAAACTGAATAATAATGGACCACTTGGATGAATTTGGTATACCACGGCCGTGAAAAGCGTGGAAACACTGAGACTTTTACGGCTTTTGAAACACACATGTTCCTTTTGTTTATATGCAACAAACGTCCAAGCGCTCGAAGCGTTATTTAGAGAGCAAACAGTTCTCTGGATTGTTATCTATTAAATCCATGAAATGGCCTGCACAGTCATCGCACCTAAGTCCTATTGAACTGCTCTGGGAGGAACCGGGTCACAAGAACGAAATCTCCAATTAATGAAGAACACCTTTGGCGAGTTTTACAAGAGGCACTGCGAAGGTTTTGAGCTGAATGTTTGGAGAAACTAACTGTCCAGATGCTGAGGGTGTGTAAAGCGGTTCTTCGTGCTAATGGAGTATTATTATTTATTATTATTATTAAAATACCGTGGAACATTTGGTCAAAGGAAAGGTTGGAAACAAAAAAGGAAAATGCATGTATGTAGAAATCTTTAAAACGTAGGTTGCTCGCTATAGGTTTCCACACATTTCATAGCCACTGCAGAACGTGATGGTGTGTACGTGGTAAATAAAGGAACCCACTAATCTGCTTACTATCGTTAGTATACATGGGGCATGAGCTCTACTTCCTAGCTTTGAGCTTCTCTTCTACACGAGTGGACGTGTAAAGTGAGTAAATTTGAGTATGTTTAGTTTGAGGCAGATGGCAGGGAGAACACATTACTGCTGAACCCGTGTAACTCGATAAGCTTTCATCTATATTTACACTTAAAGAGCTCGAATGGTTTGTTTAAAGCTTCAAGTCGAGCACTTCTTCCCCTTTTTTCTGTTCTAATGAAATATTTAATAAACTCTGACGTGGTGCAGGAATTGCTGAACTGAGTAACAGACATGGACCAAACATTTTTTGGAGCACATGGGAAACTCGGAAACAATGTTCACAGCAGTTAAAGATCATCTCAGAAACTTGACTCCACTGTAACTTCCTGAGTGCACTGTAAAGCAAAAAAGTGTTGGGACACCTGACTTTTATAGCCTCTTAGTACAAAGTTTGGATGCGGTAGCATTCTATCTTCCCAGAACAACAGTGTTTATTTTGTGTTCCGAATCCATACACGCTCTAAAGATTTTGAGGTGGATAAAGTGCGCACGATAGTATTCCTAAATGGGTAACGAGACCAGCAGATGCAGTGTTTGTCACTATGTACAGGAACAGATTGGATATTTGAACGTTTCAGTGCAGTGTTGTGCACTAATTGCTGCTGGGGCTGCACAATATATCGCAAATCTATGTATCATGGTACTCATACCGCAAGGCGTTATAAAGCTCAGGAGCATAAGTAAAAATCTGTAAACAGGAGGGTCCCTCTACTTGCACCAGTACTGTCTTTTTGCCAGTAGTAAGTGTGATTCACAAGCTTGAATGTAACCTCAAACCTGGGGTGCACTCGGCGTTTACATTCATCCCAAAGGTGTTCAATAAGGCTGAGGTCAGCGCTCTACAGCAGATCTTCCACACCAACCCATGTAAAGCATACCTTCATGGAGCTGGCTTTGTGGTAACAGTTTGGGGGAAGAACCACATATGGCTAGAAGAGTCAAGTGTCTCAATACTATCAGCTGCTTTTTAGCAAACATTGAAAGTATTAATTAGACTTTTCCAAAGTATTAAAATTCATGATTATTTAATACATCATGCAGCTGATTTTTGGCATTTTTTAATTAATCGGCATCGGACGATTGTGCTGCAAATTATGGCGATTATTAGTAAGGCGCATCTGACAACAAACTGCGCATGTGAGTTTTGTGATTGCTTGAGAGAACATAACTCTCATACCAGCAGGTGGCAGTAGTCTGTTTTCGGCATCCAAACTGGGAAACGAGCAAGCAGTGTTCACACCACAAAAAATTGGCATCATATAGCCGTCTTTGGCTGCCCTGATTTCTAAATATCGCCAATGGCTAGAGAAAAACCCATATCGGTCGACCTCTGCTTAAAACATTTTGTTTGTTCCTATTCATCGACACAACCCAGGCAGGTTCTTGTTTCAAGGTTGATTTTATTAAACATTTAAAAGAAATTTTTTTTATACAAATGCACAGGTCAGAGTTTTGGAAATGTAAAGCTGCTTAGTATCAGATATTGCAGGTTGCTTGTGCAAACAGTCGTCTACAGAAAAATATCTTTCATTTCGGCTCATTAGAGAACAAATTAAGTGTGTTAACTGATTTTTTTTTCTCCGCACACTACCTTCTTTCTTTCCCCTGATTGGTTGCCAAGACTTTGTCAGTTTGGGTGTGACTACATTAAACCACATCTCAACTACCACATGACATAACATGAGTAACGCAACCGATTGTTGAATTGGTTTTTGCGGGATTTTTTTCCCCTTTCTCCTCCTTGCTGTTTTTGTGCTGTGAAACAACAAACCTCCCTCAAGCCAAGAACATGTGACCCATCTGTCTAACCACCTACTAAAAGATGTTTAAAAAAACAACTCCTAAAGCTTAAATTATATAACTAAATCACATAGTGTTTGTGCCACACGGGAATATTTTAAATAAATGCAGATTCGTTTTTTTTATTCTTCTTCTTTATGTCCCCGTTCATTTTTCAATTAGAAGCTCTTGAGGTTCCCTATAAGTTTCTATTGACTCTTGAGTCAACTGTATATTATTTGCCTCTGAGTTTGTGTGTTTAATACTGTTTTATTTTCCTCTCTTGACACATTTTGTCTAATACGTTTGGTGAAAATGTAATTCCAGATTTGTAGGATTCAAGAAGGAAAAGCTTCACGGATGAAAAAAAAAAAAACCCCACATGGCTTTTAAAAATGGGGTTGTGTTCGTTTAGGGTTGTTTTGTTTTGTTTTTGTTTTTTTTTGTTTATTTCAACTTTAAACTTGCATACTTTAATTTGCTTGAGAGTGAAGAGTGTCTGCTTATCTTAGCTATAGACCTGTTATTGGGTGCAGCGGAGAGATGTAATGTTCATGTGAACCCTGATATTGTGATGATGGATATCTGTTTACTAAGTTGTTTTATTTATTTTTATTTTTTTTGCAGAAACGTTGAAATTATATACAGGAAAGCTCCACTTTAAAGTAAGTGAGATTTGATAATATTTGTTAATGGTTCACATGCATATTATCACACAATCACACTACAAAACTTGTGTTCTGGGTTAATGATGTGTACATACAATATATTGTATTTAACTTTTCCAGACATTTGTGGTTCTTCCCAAAACTTATAGTTACCACTATATTAGAGCCACACAATTGTATAGACCTCATTGAATGCGGTAGCATGAAAATTTCCCTTCACTTGAACTAGAAACCTGTTCCAGCATGACAATGCCCCTGTGCACAAAGCCAGCTAAGCAACATGTGCTTTTCGGGTTGGAGAGATAGATTCATATCTTAAAAAATATATATATGTAGTTCCAGTTTTTCCGTAAAGTGTTGACTGAGTTAGAGCAGGTCATGGCCTTCTGCAGGACACTTGAGTTCATGTCTTCATGGAGCTTGATTTGCGTTCAGTACAATTGTCAGGCTGCAATCTTGTTTCTTAGCTGATATTAGTGCAAAAAGAAATTTGAAATCTGGTAGAGAAGAAACACATATTGGCGTGATATTTTTTGGTCATTCTGGATATTTATTTGAATAATTTGTTTGTGTAATGTTGTTTTCGGTCGTCAGTCAACGCCTCCTGTTAGCGAAATGACGGGAGTTTTTAAAAAAAATATATATAGGCTTCCATATTTTCAGGTTTTGTATTTGACTCCTGAGTTGCCTGCAGGTTTTCTCCTGTGCCGCATGAAATAAACCTGCATGCAGCAAATCTGTTTAAAGGCAGGGAGACCTCCAAATTAATAGATGAGCCGTTTCCCTGGTTACATGTTAACCCTGCATGCATATACACACACACACACACACACACACACACACACACACACACCGCTTATGTGTAGCCGCTTGTCTGTGGGTGGATTTTAGTCCTGCATGGTAACACCTCCATTATCTGGCACCGCAGGCGAGCTGTGTTCATCGACTTAGCGCAAGTCTGAATTTCGGCAGATCTTTGAGATTTTGTACATATGTTTATTGAATGTTTGAGATGTGCACTGGTACACAATGAGTTGATATATATTTATTATAGTGTGTGTGTTTTGGGTGCAATCGGGCACGGTTCAACTGTTGTTTTGTCTATTGAATCTGGTGTTACTTGTCAGAAGGGGAGCAGGTTAAAGGTGCTGGTGCATAGGGTAAATTCGGTCCCTTATTATTACCTGGACGGCGAAAGCTGCGTGATGTTTTAATCCGCCTCGACGAGCCGTTGCGGTAACCGTTGCTTTCTGGTCTTCTCAACCGTCATGCCATGCAGTAACCGGTGGCGCGCTCTCCACTGTGCACCTGTAGAAATTCACAAGAACCTCCCGGGCTTGGAACAGATGTGAACGCCGACAGTCACATGACGCTTTACTGTTTAGATACAGAAAATAGTTTCAGATATGCTGTGACTAATGAATGTACTTGAGGGCTATAAGGAGTAAAATAAGTAAGGAGCTTTATACAGCTAAAATAGGGTAAATGGTTAAATAGGATTGAAAAGTGTAATATAAAATAAAAAAAAATTTATATGGAATAACAGTTGGCCATTTTAGTCTTTTGTTTTCACCACATGCAGTCACACTCTTTGCTGCACCAGCCACTTTGGTAGTTCCTCCTAGAACTACCCTATGATGAAATTTGGATTAAAGCAAGGCTAATAAACATAAGACTAACAGTGAATAAGTAAGTAAAAATAAGTTTAAGCATTTATTTGCTTGTTTCAGCTTGTTGTAGGTCAGAACAAACCTGCTGTAAGGAAATAGGTTTTTATTTTTTATTTTTGGTGGGGGGTTTTTAAACGCTGCTGACCATATGCTTCATTCTTTCCTCGTGCTATAGCCACCACCCCCACCCGCCCGCATGCCCAACCTTTCATAGTCAAGCCATGAATAACACACACACACCATGCAGCTGTCTTTGAACCATTAGACCACTGTGGTGTTTGAGTAAAGAAACACACCAACAAAATGTCATTTTCATTACAGGTTTATAAATTATTAATTCTAAATCTTCACCAGTAAATGTAACAACAAACCACTTACACAACCTTCAAAATCCGTCCAGAATGACTTGCATATAAAATTTATCGTGTGTCAATCTCTGGCATCCACAATTCATTTTACGACAAAAGCCACCCATGTTTGTTGTTTTTTCTATTTTACCCACAATGCTGTTGGACAACACGCTAATTAGAGGTCACCTTACTGCTGGTCTTTACTCTCAGCTTAAACACATCATCTGCAAAAACATCAACATTTAGGCAGATACCCTCACCCACACTGTGGTTTAAATTAGAGGTCGGTCAATATGGGTTTTTCTCTGGCCGATGTTTAGAAATCAGGGCAGCCGATGACCGATATGTGTGCCAATTTTTTGGCCCATATGTTTGGCTGCTGCTGTTTTTTTTTTTTCCCCTTTATCTCATAAAATATAACAGTTAATAAGACATTATACAGAAGATTGCTTAAACATTTATTAAACAGCACAGGCCTCTTCAGTCAGGGCACTTGTTACTAGGTTTTGGTTCCCGTGCCCACAGCTAGTTAAAGCCTGTTGTTCTGTTACTCTCATTCTCTCTCCAAATGTTACTCTCTCGTTTTAGTTTTTGTCCACACCGTTGGCACAAGGTCGATTCTGCATGTCGAATCAGCAGCATGATCGGCTATTTAGCTTCGAGAACAAGTACACTTGTCTTTGCATATTAGCAGACATGATTGAAAAAGCTACCCGGATCCGTTAGTAATGAACGTGATAAGGTGTCAACACTGCTTGCTTAGAGTGCCAAATACACTTTACTGCCACCCGCTGGTAAGGAAGAGTTATGTTCTCTCATGCAAGTGCAGAATGTACAGGCACGGTTTGGTGAGTCAGATGCGCCTGCTTAATAATCGGCACAAGTTAGTAACGTTAAAAGAGAAACACCTCCACACACCTGCACGCCAATCAGATGACTTTGTCAGGGTAAATATCATGGTTTTATTTTATTTTAATGAACTCAAAACATGACATTTACCGTGACAAAGTCATCTGATTGGCTTGCAGGTGTGTGGAGGTGTTTTTCTTTTAACGTTACTAACTTGTGAGAACTTCACCAACCTACACCAGGCTTCGTCTGCTGCGTGTTTTTTGTCACGAACCGAGACAGCTAATCATCTTTTCTTCCACATTAATAATGAAGCTGTTGGAATTAACTGCTGGTGGTGGTTCTCTTTTTTTTTTTTTTTTTTTTTTCTTTTTTTTCTCCCCAGTTTGTCATCTTGCACTTTTAGCCATTGATCAAAATCACCATACAAGTTCCACCACATGCAAAATTGTTCCATGTAGCTCTGTTGGGTCATTAGGAAACGTGTACAAAAACTGACTTATGAAAGAAAACTACCTGTGTGTTTAACACTGCATTTAAGGCTCTGGTTTACTAATCAGAAACTGCCACTGTTGGGAATTTGAGTAAATTTCTTAACCCTCTTTGTTCGAAGCTGACCCCATGCTCTGACCCTAACTTCCACACAAGATATATGCAACAAAAATTGTCAATGTGCTTGAGGTATATGTGACGAAGAACTTCCAGCAAATCACAGTCAAGTACTCACACTGACCAGGGTGTAATACATTATTAAATTATTGCATCCTGTAGTTTCTTTGAGTTTCTTTAACCATGGTCCAGTGATTTCTGACACCCAGTCATATGACCCCCAACAAGCCAGTCACATCACTGGAAAAGCACATTGATGGTGCCAGAACACGATTGTGCCCCCGAGGGTTTCATCCACGTAGGGATTACCAGCGCGTTACCGGTCTCCATTCATGTTCACCGATCAGCCATTTTTATCAGCGTCAATCTGACACTCTGTTTACCTGACGCTGCACTCTGTTCTGCTTGGCTAAGAGAAAAGCTCACAAAAAAGTCCCCAACCATCAGCACTTTCATTGTGGGATCAGGGGAGTGGTTTGTCCGGCCCTGGCCCAATTAGGGGTCCCTGCCCTGTTAGCTGCTAAAGCCTGTGTTAATCAAAAAGTGCTTTCTTTTTTGCCCTGTGTTGGTCTGAGTTTGTCGTCTTCAGGTTGTTCTATGTGGTTTGTTTTTCCTCGGAGTCCGAATCGGATTTACTGAAGTCAGCGTATCGTCTTCTCTCACAGTTACTCCGTTTCCAAACACTGAATCTCCAAAGCTTTTGTTCAGGCGGCCTTTTACCTGGCGTTGTCGTTTTTACATGACTGGAAAGCCGCCCTCTGTGGATACCGTTTTTGCTTTTTTTAATTCTTGTTACCTGAACTTTAAGTTCATCTGTTGTTTTGCATCGTGGCTTTGTGGAGAAACAGCTGTGGATTTGTGTTTGAGAAAATGTCTTCGTTTAACCTGGACTTTCTGCCAGAGATGATGGTGGACCATTGCAGTCTGAACCCGAGTTCATTGTGAGTACGGATATTTGTTAAATATTTGTTTGTGGTAAGTTTGTTGAATCTTATTTTTCTCCTGTAATCCTAGCAAACCGCATCCTCCAAATATTTTTCTGTTGTCTTTCTTTTTAAAAACTTTTCAGAAAGCATTACAATACACTCAATACAGTCCCTCAGTCTTCAAGAAATAACTGGAAACTCATTTTTTCCATGAGCAACTAACTGCCTTTCATCAACGATCTCTTTCTGTCCTAGCTTTTACTGTATTGAATGATGAATGAAACCTTGTATAATCAGCACTGCAAAGTTGCTTTGGACAAAAGCGTCTGCCGAATAAATAAATGTAAAAATATATATGTACAGAGACCTTTCTTTGTCAGGTCTAGCTAGCCTTTCTTGATATTTGATGCTGTAAAACGCTGACCTAAACCCTATTGATCTCCTTTGGAATGAATGAACACTGACTGCACCCCAGGCCTCCTCACCTCACCTACATCAGTGCCTGACTTTACTAAACCTCTTGTGGCTGAATGAGCACAAATATCCACAAAATCTAGTGGAACATCTTCCCAGACGAGTGAAGCGTATAAGAATAGCAAAGGGGACTAAACGTGGAATGCAAACTTGTGTCCATATAGTGTACGTCTTTAAGATTTCAAAGTGGCGATTTAAGGAGCCGCCTGAGCTGCTCATAAAGCCTCCGAGAACGTGTGGAGGAGTGAAGATGAAGTTTGCTGATTTATTGGGGTATAAGAACAAAAACTGTGTATAAAGTAGTGTCGTTAAAATCAGGTGCTTGTAGTATTCAGTTGTTTAATCACGGTGTGTCAGTGTCAAAGTGTCCCTTATTTTGTGTGGCAGCAGTGTTTAAGTGAGAGATAATTTTGCAAGGGTTGATTTAGTCATTTTGTACACCAAATTATTTTTTTCATTATCTAAGATCATCCGTTATCTGCTCATTCTGGTTTTTGTTTTCCTCACCGTAGTGTGTGTGTGAGAAAGAGAATCCAAGCTGGTGATCATGCTCTTTCTTCATTTCCTAGTGTTATTTGGTGTCTTAAAATGCAGCATGTCTCAGTTGTTTGAGTACACAAGTTTTGTGCAATTGACAAAGACAAGGATAGAAATAGGGCTGCAACTAATGATTATTTTGATAATGATATCCGACGATTTTTTTTTGTTCTTGTTTTTTCCCCTGATTAATCGGATAAAAGAAAATCTTAACTTTTTAAAAAATGTTTAGCTTATTATAACTATATAAAATTCAGGGTATAATATATTTATGTATAAAAGTATACTTAAAAAAAAAAAAATGCAAAAGCCACATATTGAGTTTAACTATCATTAATTCTGACATTTTATAAAGTTATGCATGAAGGATAGAGGCTGCATGAAGGATTTCTCTTTGAACAGATTCACTCATGCTGGGTTGTTTCTTTCTGTTAAAAAAAGAAATAAAAAAATAGTATACAGGTTGAAGCAAATTGTGTAAATCAAATTGTATTGTTTTCAAGGATAATTGCAGATGGCAAGTTTTTTTGACAATTGTTTAAAAAAAATTCAGTCATTTTGTTCAGTTGTAAAGATACAAGCATCTACAATATATAATTAAATTTTGTATAATAAAATTATTAAATGATATATGCATAAATTAATTATACAAGCATTTGAACGTATAGTAAAGCTGCAGTAAATCATGTTTGATAACATAATTTAACTGTTGTAGTAGACAAATACTAAAAAAAAAAAATTTTTAATGAAAAGGAGAAAATATCCATTGGTGTTGGAATGAATGGAAAAAAACAAAAAAACAAAGTTTGCCTAATGCCTCGCAGTTTCGAGGCCACCTCTGCTTCATCTTTTTTGTTCTGTCTCCTTCGGAGTTGACTGTTAGAGTTCTAGAGTAGGGATTGGAGGCTTAGTTAAATATCATGCGATTCTATTGGTGTTAGGCCATTTTCATTTTCAACATGTAAAGATTTCTGGCACTACAGAGGGGGTGACTCCTCCCGATTGGCAGAAGAAAACCTTGGAATTGACCGTCACAATTGTGAGAAATTCAGAATTGCGAGGAAAAAAGTCGGAATTGCGGATCTATTTTAATTTTATGTGGTGGAAACAGGCTTTCATATGAATCTTCCCCTTGCTGTTTTTCCCCATTACAGTGGTACCTCGACATACGAGTTTAATTCGTTCCGTAACCTTGCTCGTATGTCCATTTGCTCGTATTTCAAAGCAAATTTCCCCATTGAAATGCCATTAATCCGTTCCAGCCCCCAAAATGCCACCCCAGTTGTTTTTGTTACGTGTTTTTGAATAAGAAAAATGTATTTATAAATGACAAATATTGTATAAAAACATAATAAAAGAGAATGTAAAGAAATAAACTGGTTAAGCATAGTACATATCATTTGAAGTACTACGCCCGTACTGCCTCGCCAAGTCAATCACTCGCACACCTTGCTCATGTTTTCCTATGATTTCACGCTTTAATTCGATAGACATCATCTTCTGAGCACTGACATTTCCACTCACTTTCTTCGGACCCATGGTTATAAAAAGAAATGTTATAAAGTACTGTAAATGTACAAAAAGCACAAAACGCGAGCACAACTTATCAAAGATGCTTCGACAGCGAGGCAAACAAGCACACTGACTGGGGCCAGTGTTGCTGATTCAACTCGAGATTCGTCACAGCCACGTGTTAGTGCGCGCGCACATTCAAACCTTTGTTTGTTACAGCCCTGCTTTTCAAAACTTGCAGGTTGCCATCTTCTTTGTTGCGTTTAATAAAAAATGCTCCCATTGCTTTGGATGACTCGGACGCACACTTTTTTCTGCTGCCGGTTGACTTTGTACTCTCCATGTTATCTTGCCCATCACGCTAACCTGTAACTTGAGCAGCCCAACTAGACATTTGTTGACAACGAATTTCTTTATTGATTATCAATTTTATCGATTAGTTGTTGCAGCCCTAGATAGACCAGTCCA
>JAAIIK010000009.1:500304-511317 GCA_014706435.1 Silurus glanis
ATGATTTGGTGTTTTGTTTTCTGGTTATTTGTTATTTCAGTTATAATGAATTTCTCCTTGAGCAGATAAACACACTGTTCTTTATAGTTAAGGGTGTACCAGACCATATCTGTCCTTGTCTGAGTGTAAGGAGACCAGGCCTGCTGCTGATGGAAGGTTCTACTTGATGACAATGCCTTGTCAAATAGAGATTCACTACGGACCATTGTTTGAATGGCTCGTTTTACCTTATGTGGATTTTCCCCCAGATGGGCCTGTGTACTGGTAACCCCCACTGAGGAAACATGTCTGTCATACCCTGTACAGTGTATGTCCTCTCTATGTGGTACATACACCTAGTGGAGTGGCATCTCTACCTGTAATTGCAACCCAGCAGTCCAATACACTCCTGAATGGTACAGTCCAGTATGTGGTTAATCATTCCCTTTAGTTAGAGGCTATTTTGCTAACGGTGTGTATCTGCTGTACGTGGTGCTTCGTCCGGTTGTGTCTAAATCTTTTTATCTTTGGCGTCTGCCAAATGGCGTAATGTTTTGAAAATCCCAGAAGGTCAGGCAAGTTTTTCCGAAAAAACTCAAACCAACCCATCTGGTAACAACCCTGCTGTGCTAATTAGGGCTGAAATGACTTGAGTAACTCCAGTAAATCGAATACAAAAATGAATCGTTTAGTTCATTTAACTACACACAGTGCACCATGTTTCTCCAAGGAACATAATTACTGACACACCACTCGCTAAACTCTGGAGCGCTCTGGACAGGTAAACATTATGGAAACCTGTTTCCGCCACATAAAAATAAAGGTTTGCCTAATTGAGTTGTTTTTCTCGCAATCCTGACTTTATTTCTCCCAATTCTGGGTTCATTTCTCGCAATTAGGGGTTTTTTTTTTTTTTTTTTTTTTTGTTTTTTTTTTTTTTTTTAGCAAACTGTAATGGCAGAAAGTTTTACACATTTGAAAATGAAATGCGCTACAATCAATAGAATCGCATGGTATTAAACAAAGCCTCTGGTCACTGGCGAGAACTCTTAACAATCCTCTCTGGAGGAGACTGAACAAGACAGATGAAGCAGAGGAGCTTCGTTCCTACACCAACAGCTTCAAACTTCAGGCAGACTAAGTTTCCGATCATTTCAAACTAAAACATAAACACTGTACAGTGCCTTTAGCTTTTTAAGTCATTTTAAATTAATGTGTATTCTATTAGATTTTTTTTTTTGCATTTTGATTTAATATGGCAATTAAATGTTTAGTTTAGCAGATATTCTTGTGTGCAGTTTCAGCAAGAAAATTTTTTTTTTCTAAAAAGGAAACAAATTACTTGTTAATTAAGGGACCCATCTTATTTTCTCTTGTATGTATATTATTGCTCTTCTAAAAAGTACTACTTATCTGATTAATTGATGGAGTAAATATTAGAATACTTAATTAACAAAATTATCAATAGCTGCACCTCTAGTGCTAATACAAAATGCATTTTTCCACCTAATAATGTAAATATACATTTATTAATTTCAGAACCAAGAAGATGAATGGGACACTGGACCATCCAGACCAGCCCGACATTGACTCTATAAAAATGTTTGTGGGTCAGATCCCCCGTTCCTGGTCAGAAGAGCAGCTGCGGGAGCTCTTCGAGCCTTACGGTGCGGTCTATGAAATCAACATACTCCGAGACAGGAGTCAGAATCCCCCACAAAGCAAAGGTCTGGGACACAAACTACACATTTTCTATAGAACTAAGCTTTGTGATGCATATATTAGATCATGTATCTGATCACACCAGCGCTATCTAAAAACAAAAATTCTGGTGTTGATGTTTATGATAGGAGAACATCTGATTGAACATTTGTTTCACTACTTTTTCTTCTCACCTGATTTGCAGGTTGTTGTTTCATCACATATTACACACGCAAATCAGCACTAGAAGCACAAAATGCCCTTCACAATATGAAAATTCTTCCAGGGGTGAGTATGGTCTGAGTGGATCATGACTGTTTTAAGATGTATATACTATATGAACAAAAGTATTGGGACAAAATCTAGTGTTACACCTTCCCAGAAGAGTGGCAGTTATTGTAAGAGTAAATGACTAAATATGAAATGGGATGTTTATTAAAAAAAATGCACATTCCAACCTTAGGTTGGGTGTCCACAAACTTTTGGCCATATTATCTAGGTGTTGTATGTGTTAGTGTTTAAAGGTTGAATGTCTGATGTGTTCATTCTGTCGTGTGCCAGATGCATCATCCCATTCAGATGAAGCCAGCAGACAGTGAGAAGAACAACTGTAAGTATCATATGGGATTCTTGGTTTTAGGTTTAATGAGAGGGTTTGGATTCTAACAGCTAGGCCCAAAATGTTATTAAACGCAGTTTCTCTCTTTCTCTTTTTTCCCCCCTCCTCTCTTTTTCCTCTCTCTCTCTCTGAGAAGTTGTCAAATCATTTTCACAGTGTGTGTCTCACTCTCTCTCTTTCATTGTGGTTGTCATATGACCACAAATTCTAGTCAGTAAGGTCAGGGGTCTTTCCTCCTCATAAGCAAACCTGTGGTGTTTCTCTGTCTGTCTCAGCGGTAGAAGACCGAAAGCTGTTTATCGGGATGATCTCTAAGAAATGCAACGAGAACGACATTCGGCTCATGTTCTCCCCCTATGGCCAGATCGAGGAGTGTCGCATTCTCAGAGGACCGGATGGACTGAGCCGCGGTGAGACGTCCTCGAATTCTGACTGCATCATGGCTATGCATTTCTAAAAATTGCTTTAAAAAAATCCACAATTCTGTGAAAGTCAGAGTTAAAATAACTAGCAAGGCATGAATATTTTCAGACGGTGTCTGTTGGGACAGAGTTGTTGATATGTTCCTTTATTTTAATGAAAAGTGAATGTATTAGAATGATTTAAGTTTAATTTCCTGAAATGCTGTGTAAAAAAAAAAAAAAAAAAAAAAAAAAAAAAAGTGATCCAGGTTCACTAATTTACTCTGTTCTTTTAACTTGTCTATCACCTGTTGAGAGTTTTATTGATTGCATTCTTTAAACCTCCTAAGTTTATCATTGCTTTTATGGAATCTCAGAAAAGGCAAAAAACAGTATCTGTACAAACCTGCCTTTCTTTTTTCCATCTAGGTTGTGCCTTCATCACATTCACAGCCAGACAGATGGCACAGTCTGCCATTAAATCCATGCACCAATCACAGACCATGGAGGTACTGCAGTCTAACATATGATGTTCTTTGATCGTCTTATCCGTCTCCGATTTCCTTTTTCCTCTATTTTCACTACAGTTTCAGCTTGTGTGTGTGTGTACAAGTGATGATCCAGGTCTGGGTGAACCTGATTTTAATGCATGATGTCGAGGTGAAGAGCATTGAAAAGGCCTCACACCTAGCAGTGGATTATCACCTTATATCATGGTCACAAGTTCAAATGTGAAGTTTGCAGTGCAAAACTCACTTAATAATTTACTAATAATGAAGCTGTTGGAGTTAATTCCTGGTGCTGTTTTTTTCTTTTCTTTTCCTTTCCAGTCTGTATTAACCATATAAGTTCCACCACATGCAAAACTCCCCAAGAAGCTCAGTGAGGTCATTTGGAAATGTGTACAATCACTGTCTCACTCTGTACAGAACTGGAACTGAATGTTACCATGGTTACAGGTGTTAAAAAGCAGCGCATTAGTTTAGATTCAACTGACAAATGCAAACTTTGTGTTCACCTGAACTCCTTCCAGCCAATCACAATCCACTATTCACACTGACCATGGCATAAGAGTGTGTGCGTGTATATACACGTTTATTTGAACTGATTGATTATATGATTATGATTATATTTTTTTTTTGACTGTGTATGTGGATGATCAGGGTTGTTCATCCCCGATCGTGGTGAAGTTTGCAGACACACAGAAGGATAAGGAACAGAAGCGCATGGCCCAGCAGCTGCAACAGCAGATGCAGCAACTTAATGCTGCCTCCATGTGGGGAAATTTAACTGGCCTCAACTCGCTAGGCCCACAGTACCTCGCAGTGAGTACAACTAAGTGCTGCACACACTCACTTGGTTGAAGCCTGGTTTTACTCCTTGTAAAGGCTTTGTGTAAGGACCTTATCATTGGTGGCTTTTCTAATACTTGAGCGAAACATGAAGTTGTAGCTCCTATTTTATTTCACTCCAGAAATGAAACAGCAGCTTCAATAGTGCTAAACATCACATCTTTCTACTACAGCTTGGCACACAGGATATTGTTCTGATTTCACCCAGAGAACTAATAGATAATAATAGAATAATAATAGAACTAGGGTCAAAGACAGTTGTAAATCTTGCTGATTTACTCCTACCGATCCCTTTTATTTAAATTTTTTTTTAAGGAACACCTACGCACGTAGTCATTCATGCAGTTATGTATTTGTTAAATCACGTGGCAGCAGTGCAATGCGTAGACAGTTTGTGAAGATTACAAAAGCTATCAGAATGAGGTGAAAAATGTGATCACATGTATTTTCACTGTAACACTACAAATGAGCAAATATAAGCTTTGGAGTATAAACCAGGCTTAATATTTTATTTTTTTGGATACAAGTTTAGGCACCTTCTGTAGCATTGCATGGGTTGAAATGGGCACACGGCTTAGTATAAACCTACTGCAACAATCGACATGTCGCAGTATGGAGTAGAGCATGCGATTCCTTCTGAAACATTTACATAGTGTGCCTACCTATGATTCAATTAAATAAAGAATTTGAATGGTTTAATAGATTTGTTGTGCTGTAATTGATTTGCACCTGGGCGACAGATCTATGTTTTGGCCTTTCAAACTCTATTTTGATCAGTCTAACAATTTTAGGGTGCCTACTGGATATTTGATTGGCAAATTTTAAGTTCCTTAGAAACTTTTGATTGGTGTTTCTTCATCCTCAAAGGCCGACATAGATGTGGAGCTCTTCTTTTTGTGAATGTGTTAGTGCTGCTCCATGGGTGTGCTGTGAAAATTCCTTTCTTTCCTTTTTTTTATTTTTTATTTTTTTATTATTTCTCTCCTATTACTCCTTTTTTATTTATTTATTTTACTCAATTTGTTCATTCATTCAATCTATCCACATCCCACTCTCCCCTCTTCTGGTCAGGGTACAAATTAGAGTGTCGTCTATGTTAAAGGGTTGTCTTAAGTGCCACATAGTCCTGCATGAAGTAGCGTCCATGAGAGAAATGTCTTAAGATAAATCCTATATACTATGTGGACAAAAGTATTGAGATACTTTAATTTTTCCAGCCACATGTGGAATTTCATTTTAATCCCCAAACTATTGCCACAGAATCAGAGGCACACAATTGTATAGAATGTCTCTGGATTAAGTAGCATGAATTTTCCGTTGTTTGAAGACAATGACGATGCCTCTGTGCACAAAGCCAGCTCCATGAAGATACATGGGTTGGTGTGGAAAATCTCCTTCTATAGAGCTCCAACCATATTTTACATTTAAAATGGAATGGAAAGGCTTTACTTCTGTTTGGAGACATTTAAACATAAAGTGACATAAAATGAGTTCTTTAATAAATGATTTCACCTAGTTTCTACTCGAGTGCCTGCATGTCTGTGGATGAGAGGGCAGTGTACACCTGGTGCTCAAACTTTAAATATGTTGTGAGGGTTAAAAAAAAAAAAAAGATTTATCACTATTACTTACTTCCTGGTTCTAAACCATTCATATGGTTCTTTTCAGAGGAGGACCCTTTCACTACAGGCTTTGCATGGCTTGTGATATTATTATATAGTGTAATATACAGAGGAACATATCAAATCTGCTGCTTTGCAGAGTTTACACTCAGATTAGCTAATTATATTGGGCACCAAAAAAAAACAACTACTTTTTCTTAGCACAATTTGGATATTTATATGTTCGAGGCTGGTTTTGAATTCAAGTAATAATAGACCCAAATATCCTGCGAATGACGCACCACATTTACATTTTATTCCAATAATCATATAGGCTTCCAGTTTGCTTATTCTTCGGTTTTCTCACTTCAGTGTTTGCTGCAGCTAATTAATACACAGCACGCTGTTTTTAAGGAGTGTGCCAATCAGTTGCGTGCTTTTTTTTATGCACTAATCATAGCCGTGTGTGTGTGTGTGTGTGAGATTTCAGACGTGGATATGCGAACATTCTTTAATACACAAGTATAAACCAGTAGTATATTTATGCACTGGGATCTAGTTTTCAGACTCCGTACAGAGAACTCTCAATTTGTTGCATCGTCGCTTATTTTTTAACTTTGTCATGTTCCCCCACCCCCGTTAATTGAACTTTTTTTTTTTTTTTTTTTTTTTTCCTTTTTCTGACTTCATCCCTCAATCACTCTCTTTCCCTCGTTCCTCTTCTCACAGTCCTGGAAGCAGTCCTGACTCTGTGTTCTCTGTTTTGGTGTAATGTCTAGCTTTATTTGCAGCTCCTGCAGCAATCCACATCCTCGGGGAACGCTCTCAACAATCTCCACCCCATGTCAGGTGAGATCAGTTCTCGTGTTCTCTCTCTCTCTCTCTCTCTCTCTCTCTCTCTCTCTCTGTCTCTCTGTCTCTGTCTGTCTGTCTCTGTCTGTCTGTGTGTTAGTTAAAGCATAGAAGTCTTTATGGTCCAAATCTTTTTCGTATTGATTTCTATGCTTGTGTGCACAGGTCTGAATGCCATGCAGAATCTGGCTGCATTGGCAGCAGCAGCGAGTGCCACTCAGGCAACTCCGAGCGGCAGCAGTGCACTGACCACGTCCAGCTCGCCGCTCAGTGCGCTTACTAGCTCAGGTACTGCCTCCGGACAACAGACGCTCTCTGCCTGGGATAGCTGCAAGGGTTTGTTCTGCTTTTTAATCTCTCTTACCCAACAATGCCAGCTGCTCCTCAGTAGCCAGTGCTGTACTGTACAGTAATATTTACGCTAACTTCTATGTATGTGATCTCTGCACTAACCCTACTGCTCTTTCCATTTTTCCTCCTAAAGCATCTCAGTGTATTCAGCAAGCTGCTTTTTTGAGGAGAAATGCAATATTCGATTGTGTTAATTTTCCTTTCTGATTTCTAAACCCCCTTTTTTTTTTTTTTTTTTTTTTTTTTGTCATTTAATCACCATAACATTAAAACAACAAGCCTCATAGGTGTAGCTCATTCTTGTGTTTCCAAAACAGTTGAGTCCCGCACTCCACAAAACTCTGAAGGTGTGTGTGGCACCGAGACATTAGCAGCACATCCTTAAAGACCTATTAGTGGTGAGGTAGAACCTCCATGGATCGAACTTGTTTGTCCAGCACATTCCACAGAAGCTGGATCTGATTAACGGCTGGCAAGTTTGGAGATTGAGTCAATCTGTGTGTGGCAGTTGGGATGTGCAGAGAGATTTATCCTGCTGAAAGACGACACTGTCATTAGGGGCATAGTTACCATGAGCCATTGTAACTGCAGATGAGATGTTTAGATAGGTGGTACTTAATATCGATTCCACACGAAAACCAGTTCCCATGGTTTCCCAGAACAACAATTCATCGTCTAGACTTTTTTTCCCTGGTGTCAAAGTTACTCAGACTCTTGTACTCCAACACATCTTGCTGTCTAATGAGTCCCATTTCTTTGCAGGTCCCACTGTACAAGATGATAAATGTTTTTCACGTCACCAGGCAGTGGTTTTAATGTTATGGCTCATTGTGTATGGAAATTTCCAACACTTATTTTATTGGGTTTTTTTTTTTTTGTTTGTTTGTGTTTTTTTTTTGTTTTGTTTTTTTAGTAGTACTTTGGTGCTTATCTATATTTCCCTTTCTGCTCTCTGCACACAGCAGGTTCCTCTCCCAATTCAAGTACTAATTCTTCTGTGAATCCCATGGCTTCTCTGGGTGCACTACAGTCTCTGGCTGCAGGTGCCGGTGCTGGCCTCAACATGAGTTCACTAGCAGGTAAGAAATTATTCTTATTTATTAATTATTCTGGTCTGAGATCGAAACTGGACATAGTGATGATCACTTGTTAATAAATCATTTGGCATTCTAAAGATTTGAGACTTGTTGGAGAATATAACATTTGTAACAAATATTTCTGTAGGCATGGCTGCGTTGAACGGTGGCCTGGGCAGCGGAGGTCTATCTAATGGTTCTGGCAGCACTATGGATGCCTTGACACAGGCAGCTTACTCTGGGATCCAGCAGTACGCAGCCGCAGCCTTGCCCAGTCTTTATAACCAGAGCCTACTTTCTCAGCAGAGCATCAGTGTTGCTGGCAGTCAAAAAGAAGGTCAGTGTCGGGAGTAGCACATCTATGCAATTCAGTGTCCTTTAACTGTTTGAGCATTTTGCAGGTGGGTCCAAATATTGGTTTTACATTTGATCAGTAGAGTATGTTGCCACTTCATTTTTTTTTATTTTTTTTTTTTATTCTTGGCCACAGATGGCTGTTGTAATGTTATTTTTAGGACCAACACACTTAAATGTACATTTATTATTTTGTAGAAATCCTTATCTAGAGCGATAAGCATTAAGAGCCTTGCTCAAGGGGCCCAACAGTGGCAGCTAGGTGGAGTACATGTCACTGTTGCACAGTATTTAATTGTAAGTCATTTGTAATACTGAGCAATTGTGTGAATCTTGAAACAAATCTAAAAACACTTAATACTGAGAGCAGAGAGCATGTTGGATTGCAACTTTCATGATTCTAAAGCTTGATGCCAGAAAAGCAAAGAGACAGATTGCAAACTAGGGGTATACGGGTACACGGAATTCTTGGTTCGGTACACTTTTAAGTATTAATGCAGTTTTATATTATTAACATTTGTAAATATCAATGGTTTACGGTTTTAAATAAAATGCCTGCTTGGTTAAATAATATATAAAATATTTTATAAAAAAAAAAAAAAATAAAATACTATAGAATAAATGTAATTAATGCAGTACAATTTTATTATATTGATTAAATTGATTAAAATGAAATAAATTGTAAAAATGTAAGTTTAAATTTGTTAGACCCCATTTGAGTAACGTGTGTGTGTGTGCACATGCATGTGTATGTTTTACATTCAGTATTTGAGTTTCAAGTTTAATAATAATAAATATGTGCTTAAAGTGCAAGACGGAGACTAAACAAACTTGCCACTTAATACATTTGTAATGGAACTCAGATTTGAATCTTTCTGTACCACTCGTTTTAGGATTATATATTCAGCAATTTTTTACAAATATTTTCACTATCCACTCTTCATGCTTCTCTTACCAAGCTCTGTATTTTCTTCATAGGTCCAGAAGGTGCAAATCTTTTCATTTATCACCTGCCACAGGAGTTTGGTGACCAGGACTTGCTTCAGATGTTCATGCCTTTTGGCAGCGTTATCTCTGCCAAGGTGTTCATAGACAAACAGACTAACCTCAGCAAATGTTTTGGTAAGCAGTTTATTATTAACTATATATACGAATGTTAATTCAGTAACTTTATTATATTGTCCAAATACTGTTCACTCTGTAGATAAAAGGTGTTGATTGGTCAATCGTGTGCGATTCTGTCATTTCAGACAAATTTATCAACTAATGAGCCATCTCAGGAATTATGTTTTTGTGTTGCATGCATGATATTTAATGCAACAGCTCTGTACAGAAAATGGTCAAGACTTTCTGTGATTTCTGGTCTGAGGGTTTTTTTTCCTTTCAATCAATTATTTATTTGTCTCATGACTGCTGTCATAGGCTTTCTACATGATCAAAAGAATGAAAAACTCAGACCAGGACACTCGGGAATTAAACTTATTATTTCCTGTACTGTGTCTCTTGAGTTTTTCACATTACAAAAGCATGAATGCAGCATGTGCCTGTGTCAACGAAAAACCAAACTCAGCTGAGTGGTGATTATATCGCCTTATTTCTCATCATTTTTTTTCTTTGCTAGCATTTATACCTTTTGAATATGGTCAGAAGTTTGCGTCTATGGACCTCAGGGAAATCTGGCTACTGAAAATTTAACATTTTAAATTATATTCTGCTTAAATGAATGAAATGACAGAGTTAGAAAATGGTCCGATCCCATCAAAGGTGCATGTTTAACTCTTATTGTCACCATAAGCACAAAGATAACATCCAGAATAATTCCTGAATATTACATTCGAGCTTCAGGATTGGATACAGGATTTTACACACCTTTTGTTTGAGGAGCGGGAAAAAAGTAGAACTGGATTTTTGTTTGATTCTCTTAATTTTGTTTTCATTTTCAAATCATAACTTTTTATTTTTGGAGCTAATACAACATTCCAGACTTTCAGGATTTTCCAGGATGCGCGCACAACTTAAGAACAGAAAAAAAGTCCGGAGAATTTGTTTCCGTTGTTTATTGATAGTTAATGCTGACCAATGATCTCTCACCACTATCTTTTTAATGCATTTATTTACGTTTGTTTATTTGCAGGCTTTGTGAGTTACGACAATCCCGTTTCATCCCAGGCGGCCATTCAGTCAATGAACGGTTTTCAGATCGGAATGAAACGACTGAAGGTTCAACTAAAACGATCCAAAAATGACAGCAAGCCATATTGAGTGCTTTTACTCTAAAATGGACTTGGTTTGAAAATGTGTCCCCGGTAAGTTGTGTGTGACGCTGGAAATGTACAAACGCCTGCCCCTTACCCCTTAACCCCTTCTCCTACTGTTCCTTCACTCCTTTTTTTTTCCCCCCTACATATCTTCTTTCTTAAAAAAAGAAAAGAAAAAACATCACAAAGAAAAGGAAAAGCAACATGCAAAATTGAGGTTGTTTTGGTTGATATTTTTTAAATTGTTAGGCTTCATGGAAATTAATTTCTTTTAAAAGATTTTGGTGCCATATGAATCTTTCTTGCTGTGTTCAAATCGTTCATCAGAAGGATGTTGCACAATGAAATGCGGTCGCTGACAACTCTCGGTCCACTGTCATTCTCTCATCCCGATCATGTTCCTGCAGATTTTACCTGTTGTGTTTACACTATTGACTCGAATCGTGTGTGTGTGTGTGTGTGTGTGTGT
>JAAIIK010000009.1:511717-521993 GCA_014706435.1 Silurus glanis
ATATATATATATACTCCTGATAGTCAAACCGATGCCTCCTTGTAAAAGCTGCCTTTTAAATAGAATCTGGAGGTCTGCTGCATACATGCAAACGATAATCGTTTTTTTTTTTTTTCCACCACGATCTGAAGCAGGTCGCTCATCAGACTCGTTTCCATAGATGCCTTTTTAATGTTTTTTTTTTTATTTTTTTTTTTCTGGTCTTTTTTATTACAGTAACTTATTAATTTATTTAAAATACTGCTAATTTATTTAAAACAGATTGTTGTGTACATTTTAGGTTTTTTTTTTTCCGTGTTTTATTTATAAAAAATTTTCATTAAATTGTGTTGTTTTGTTGGGGGGGGTTTGTTTTCATTTTTTTTTTTCACTTACCAAAAAAAAAAATATAAGAATAATCATATTTGGTGAAGTAATTTGTTTTACCCTGTAGTTCATTAGGACTATGTTGCTCGGCACACGAGCTGGTCCAGTCGACAGAGATGAGTAGTACCGGGATGTAATGTTTACTCTCAGGATTGCTTCATTATTTATTTATTTATTTTGATCAGATAAAAACTAAAAATACACGTAATAAAGCAGATTAGCACCGAATGAGCGTCCTTTTAACATAACTTTACCACGGGATAGGAAGCTATTCATATATGCTTTTCACATAGTCATTCCCTTATGTCACCTCAAGGACACAAGCCACTTTAATTTAGTCCCCAAGGCATTTTAATTAATTACGATTCACCGCTGAAGTCACTTCGTGCCACGGAAATGACATTCAAAAGTATTATGTAAAAACTTTTGGACAGATGACATTCAAGTTGCCTGATTTTCTTCTTCTTCTTCTTTTTGTGATGTGAGGGTGATTTTATTTAAAAATTTTCACCTCAGTCCAAGTGGTTGTTGTATGCTTTAAGCAATAATTGCATCCTGAGTGTGACGTCTGTCTAAATTTACAGATAAAAATACACTTGCTATAGTCGGTTATTTATTTTGTCCTTCCACGTCAACATATTCTTGTGAAATTTCCAAATAAGTACTTGTCTCCTTTTTTTTTTTTTTTTTTTTTTTTTTTTTTTTTTATTATAATCTTTCCTTCTTACTTAGTTTGGCATGTCCAAGTTCCTCTGTACACTTAAATTGTAATCATGATTAATTAGTAAACCTTTATATTAAGGTTAATATTTAATCATTTCATTAAGGCCTACAGGGTCTTGGTGGGGTTTTTTTTTTTATGGATGTGGAAGAGAAACCATTGACCAGATGATGTGTATATGACTTAACTCTTATGCCTTTTTCTATTTTTATAGAGGTTTTATAATATTGCCTAAAAGAATTTCTCTGAATTAAAAAAAAAAAGTTTAATAATCAGTCAGAAGAAATTCAGCAGTATTTTGTAGAATCCTGATGTGAAGTTTTTGTGAATACATTCACAAATTGTTCAAGCGACAGGCATGTGGCCCTTTTTTCTTTTTAGCTGTAAGTGTATTGTCTTTTGTCCAACACTCAAAAATTGTACCAAGAGTTCATGCGTAGATGTCGAGCTGCTGAAGCTTCTATGATGCTCTTCCAGGGTTCAGTAGAAAGTTGTTGGAAGTGAAAACACAATTATGTGCTGCCAGTTTGATAAATGATTTTTGCATCACACAAACATGTGGCCAAAGGTTTGTGGACACCTCAGCCTACACCCTTTGAACATCCCTTTTTACATTTAGTCCCCATTTACTCTAATAATAAGCTTCACTCTTCTGGGAAGATGTTCCACTACATTTTGTGGAGTTTTGTGCTCATTCAAACACAAGTTACTGATGTAGATGGGTGAGGAGTCCTGGGGTGCAGGCAGCGTTCAAATTCACCCCAAACGTGTTCAATATGGTTTATATCTCTATAGCAGGAGATGTTCCACTCCAGCCCATGTTAAGAATATCTTCTTCATGGAGCTGGCTTTTTGTGCACAGGGACATCGTCATGCTGGAACAGGTTTAGGTCTCCTAGTTCAAGTGAAGGGAAAAGATGGTCCTATGTGCTTCCAACTTTGTGCTAAAGGTTGGGAGAAGAAGCACATATGCTGGAAAAGTAGGGTGTCCCAATACTTTTGGCCATGCGGTGAGCGCTAAAAGCGGCATGCAAATAAACGAAAATATAATACGTAACGTCCTACAGCCGGCGTTGTATAATCAGTCAAAAAGTGAGAGAATTGCTTTTTTTTTTTTTTTTTTTTTTTTAAACTTTGAGAAGTGAGTATTAATCCACGACTAAAGATAAACCCAGCTGTGTCTCGGTACGAAAGCTCGCCATTCCCGAGTGTCACGTAAAACTTTAACGAACTACGATAGCTTTAATCTGAACCCTGGAACTCTTACGGTGTTTCAATTCTGGTCCTGTAAATGCTCAATCTATGGTCTCTGTGCCTCTGTAAGAAAATAGTAATAACAAAACATGTAATAGTATAAACTGGTTCAGGCCTAAGGGTGTGTTCTAGAGCTGTCATGTACATTTCTGAATCCAAAGATTATTTTACATGCGGACATGGGGACTCTTGCTCAGACCTTGTGACTACTATCTACTTGTTTGGTGTGTGTGTGTGTGTGGGGGGGGTTGTTTATTTATAATTACTTATTTATTTAATAACGTATTTATTTGGGTCCTAGTACAAGAAGTCATTGTGTAAGAAGCGCTGGGGTTCGAAAGCAGCTGCATGCTTACAGGACGCTCACTTAGTTTCACTGATGTGCCAAACAGTCCTATATATAAAATACAAGCTGCTGTATGGGATACGTTTGTCTTAAATTTTTTGTGCGACTTGAATATACGTATAGGTTACTGTCGCTGTTTGCTGTTAGTTTTTTTTATAAATATATACAGACTGTAAACGTTCTTATTTCTATTATTATTTTTGCCCGTTATAGGACCTGTATGCACAACTAGTAAGCTGCCTTCACGTTGTCTGTTGTTCGCGTTTACATATACGACCCAAGCACAAACTGAACTGTACATTTCAAAAAGGTCTAGGAAAATAGAAAAGCACAAATCTTTTTTTTTTTTTTTTTTTATTCTTTTTTTTTTTTTTTTTTTTTTGCATAGAAACGACGGCTATTTGAGAGAGAAAAAATGTGAAGTCAATCAGCTTTACCGTTGAATGTCGCTGATGCCGATTGCTTTATTTGATTTTATTTTCAAAGTCTATTGGAAACCCTAGCTACCTACATTAAAATACACCATGTTGAAGCTTTGTTGTTGTAGCTGTTGGTACACACGCTTTTTTTGTCGTCTCTTGGTGGTGTTGGATGTAAAAAAATTTCCCCTTAACTCCTTTTTGGCATGTTGCTCGTCTCTCCTCCTCCTTTTTTCTTTCTTTTATCCCCCTGTGTTGCATTCAGTGTTCTATCCAAAGTAAGTAATGTATTCCTTTTTTTTCTGTGCCCCCCCCCCCCCCCCTTCAACCAAACCCCACCCCCATGAACCTTCTCCATGCAGAGATAATCGTTTTGACATGATTTTCTGTTTCTTCTCCTCTCCTTTTTTCTGTTGTGGCTTTAACCTAGTTTTGTTGTTCGTTATATTTTTTTTTTGTTTGTTTTTTTCGTTCTAGATATCTTCGTGCCCGTTTGTTCATCGTTTCCCCCTAGCATGTCGATGTGACGTCAAAAGTTCATCGTCCAGTCCGTTGTCCTCTTCGCTTCTCTGACGCTTGAAATTTTTCCACCCTTGACCTTTTTTTTGTGTGTTAACTTCAGTGTGGTTACTTATTTTGTTTGTGTTTTGTGTGGTGTTCATTTCTGTTTGTGCTGCCAATAGGGGGCGCTAGAAAGACTGCTGTTACTTATTAACTAAAAGAAAAAAAAAATGTAAAGTTTCTTGTTCAGAACAGAGTCTATTTTTGTAGAACTTGCGAACATAACCACTAGCAAACGTTTTTAATTTTCAGTGTTTCGTTACCCAGTTCGATCGTTTTTTTTGTTTCGTGAAATGAATTTTATTTTTGCATTGTTTTAGAGCAGTCTTTCTAGTGCACTTGTTTTTACTCTTTTTGTTTCCTCTAAAAGCAGCCAATCCATTTATAGAATCACTTTGTGTGTGTGTGTGTGTGTGTGTTGGGTGTGTTTTCCTCTTTTTCTCACTTGTACACTTTCTTTTCTTTTTTTTTTTTATTCACATTTTGCTGAAACTGAGGATAACCTTGTTATTGTGCTAGGGTTTAGTTGGCATGACATATATATTTTTTCCGTTTTGTTTTTGATGGCATAATTTTTTGGGAGTTCTTTAACAGTGTGACGTTATGATAGACACTTGAATTGCTTTTTCTTCTTTTCTTTTTTCCCCTGTTTAGCGTGTCAGGATATCATAGGCACATGCTTTTTTTTTTATTGTGTGAAAAACAGGATTAGTCTGAAATAAATTAAAAATAAGCATAAAATGAGCGAAATTAAGTTGTCAGTTGGTATATATATGAAAGTGTGCGTTTCTTTTTTCTTTTTTTTTTTTTGTAACTGCACTGACATCCTCAGCAAAATGTGATTTAGTTGTGTTGAAACAAAAAAGAAAATAATTATACATATATATATATATATATAAAAAAAAGAATAAAATGGTGCCAAAAGTTTTGCATGTTGCTGTTGGTCACATTTTATGTATTTTTCATGTCTCCTGGTCCCACTTTTAAATAATCCATTTTAAATTTAGTTATAACCACGTGTTAAAAGTGGATTTTTTTTTTTTTTTTTTTAAAGGTATTTGTAATGAAGATTTCTTGTATTAAGCACGGGCCAGAAATCCTTCTTTTTTGAAAAATTTGTGGCATGTTGAACGGTCCTGAGTTTTCTGATCAATCTGTTTTCAAGTTTTGGGTTTGTTGTCCTCAGTCGTAGCCACAGCGCCGTCTTGTAGTCCGTCTGTCTTTAACTTTTTTTTCCCCTGGTAATAAGGCTTCCCTCTTTAAAATAAAAAATTTTTTTCCCCCTTCAAATTGCCTTTTTTTTTTTTTTTTTTTTTTTTTTTATTGAAGGATTTGGCAACCTGTTTTCATGGTTTTATTTCAACAGTTGAGTGCTAGCACAAAAAAAAATATTTTTTTGGCAAATTGGGTTAAACCCTGCAATTTTTTGGCATTTTATATCTAGATTTTAAAGCTGCTGTTTGTTTCAGTGTACTCTGAAAAATGACCTGTGGGATGTTTGTCATTATATTGATAGAGTGATTGTATTTAATAGTAAGAAAATTGTACAGTTTTTGCCTTTTTCTACTTCCACGTTGTTTCGCAATGTGAATGAGATCCATGGAGAAGTGTAGAACTCGCCACCACCACCATTGCTACGACCAAACATGCGTCTAAACTCGATTCAGTGATGAAGCAGCCTTCAGTCGAATTTTTTTTTTTTTATGGTTTTCACTGAAATTGTAGACTGAGGAGACGAATAGATGTCTTTAGTGGAGTGTTATTTCTAAATGTTTTTTTTTTTTTTCTTTTTTCAATGCTACTGTCTGCGCAGAGGTATAGCGACGTGCGTACACCACCACAGTCATTTTTGTAGTTTCCTTTGGTCGGGTTGTTTTTCTGTCTGATTAAAACTGAAAAGATTCACATCCTGCTTTTATGTTTTGTTTTTTTACTCTCGTACAACTTTCAAGTGTTAAATGTTTTCCTGTCGCTGACACATCCGACCTGAATGACCCGGGCCTGCAGCACCAGATCCTGGGATATGAAAACAACATAGTGACACCTTGATTATGTATTGAACAATTACATGTGACTTCTATTTCCTAAAGCAGAAGAGGGAGAGAGAAACGATCAACATGATCTTTTTATAAAAACAATGAGGTGCAACAATGGAAAACGTTATCGTAACATCAGGAATTTGTAGTGTTATGCATGTATATGTATAAATAATAATATTCCAGGTGTGAGGTATTAAAGGATGTTGGTGCACAATCTGGAGGTGAAGAAGGTCCCCAGGTGAAGCGGAGAGCATTAAAATGGTGTACGGTCTCGCACCTAGCCGTGGATCATCACCTTATACCATGATCATTTTCCAGCATTGAGGTGTTCAAGCTGTTCTTGAAGTTTGCAGAGCGAAACTGACTGAATAGATCAAAATAACTTGTTGCTCCATGAAGGTCAGTGAGGTCATTAGGAAATGTGTACAATTGCTCTGGATGGAACAGGAACTGTGGTTGTACCATCGTTACAGGTGTTTATAAGCAGCACATTTGTTTAGATTTAAATGACAAACGCAAACTACATGCATGTTCAACTTTTTGAACTCCTTCCAGCCAATCACAATCCACTATTCACACATGAACTTCCAGCCAATCACAATCCACTATTCACACTGACCAGGAGATGGAACGGACACAAGAATCCTACCACACTGTAGAAATAGTGTTTATAATCTCCAATTTACTTTCCATCAAGTCGACAATATTGCTGATATTTTGGTGTGATTGATTTGAACCCTACAGGCACAGGGACTACATTTTCATCATCACATCCATGTTTCTAATAACAACCCCCCCCCTTACAATATTAATATAGAATAGTAGAAGCACAGAAGTTCATCTGTTCTTCAGAGCTTGCTGTCCTGCTTGGACTCTGAGGTGGTAAGAGGAGGTAGATGTTTGTATTTAGGTGTGATGTTAATATAGACAGAGCTTTCGTAAGGATCACGCATCACTATGCGATGAAGATCCCGACTGAGGACCTCCTCAAGACTCTTCTCTGTAGACATGCTCCTGTCGGGTTCCTCCGGGTACAAACTGTCTCCTGTAGATAAACACACAAGGCAAAGGCAAGATGTTTGAGCGGTCCATAAGCACAAATCTCCAACATATCTAGTGGAACATCGTCCCAGAAGAGTGGAGGTTATTCTAACAACACATAGGGACTAAATGTGGAGTGAGATGTACAATCAATCTCATGCTCAGGTGTCCCAATACTTTTGTTCTGTAGTGTAGCTCTCGCAATGACTCAAAACATCTGATCTGTTATTAGAGAAATGATGTATAAAATGTCTGATCCAAACCTGGTAAGAGAGATATGTGGCAGTCTGAAGTCCTTATGATGACAGGTAGACATCTCTCGCAGCCTTCAGTCGATCTCCGTCTGGCGAAGTCGTGAAGGTCGCTTAGCGAAGAAAAGTTCAACATTCGTCCGATATCGTAGAACTGAGGTGGCGCGATCCAGAGGTCTTTTTCTCTGTAGCTGTGGAGTATTTCGGGTGGTGTAGACCACTGGAGGAGGCGGAGATAAAGAGTGTACAGGGACAAAAAGGTTTTGAGCTCAAGCTGGGTGTCTCAGTCTGCATTTATTCCTGTTATAATAATCTCCAGTCTTTTGGGAAGATGTTCCACTAGATTTTGTGGAGATTTCTATCTCATTCAGCCATAAAGATGTTTTTTTTTTTTTTTTCTTTGCATCAGTGAGACCAGGAACATATGAGGTCATGTGACCTATCACTTAATCAGGAATACCTGTGACTTCATGCATTTAGCCAATCATTATTCGCAGCTTAAACAATCAAACAAATGTGCACGTGATAAATTACTTAAATCTTATAGAAATAATGTGAATTCTCCAGAACTAAATTAAATTCTATTCTCATTCAAGAATTGGCACTAATGTAATTATTTATAATGTGTGAATGCAGTATGAGAAGGAGGTTTGTGTAGAAGGTAGAGGCGTAATGATACACGTATTCCTACAGAATTTATTCGGTACAGGGTTTTCGGTTCGGTGCACGTCTGCACGTGCGAAACAGTTAAAATCTGAGTTCCCTCAGGAAAGTATTACGTGGCGGACCGCAAGTTTATTTAGGCTCCGCCTTGCACTTTGAGTTCAGTGTCACTGTTTTTTTTTTTTTTATTATTATTAAACTTGAAAACATGCACAACAGTATCAGGAGTATGAAATACAAATACAATACTAGAAATACGGTTTGTAGTGTGTTGTAAAAATGTTGTTTTGCGAAACTGTGGCCCCTCCCTTTTTTCACGACAGTCTAGCGATATGGATTCTTCTGCATTTGCTTTCATGAATTTCTCTTAAAAGGAGAAAATCCTGACAATTCCACATAAAGAGAGAGTGAATGAATGAAGACATTTGTTAAAGTATGCTGAAATAAGTAAAAGTTCAGTGGAACAAATCTTTAGAACACACACACACACACACACACACTTACATACACATCTGTATTACTCAAATTGGGTCTAAAATTTATTACCTATTTAATTAAAATTTTCTATTTATTTAATGAATTTCATTTGTGCCAATTTAATTGATTAATCAATTTAATCCATATAATAAATAAAATTGTATTGCATTAATTTGATTTATTCTATTTTATTTTTTAAATATTTTAATTGTGTAAAATATTATAAAATATTATTTTATATATTATTTAACCAAGCAGACATTATTAAAAATTTTATTAAAAAACTTAAACTGTTAATGTAATAAACTGCATTGAGAAAATAAAAACAACAAGCAATTTCATGTTTTGAATTTCTTCCCCTCAAACTGAACCGAACCGGGAATTTTGTGTACCGTTACACTGAAACACACCCCACACACACACACACACACACACACACACACACACACACACACACTCACACACCCACACACACACACACCCCCCCACACACACGCATCCCCCCCCACCCCCCCCCCCCCCCCCCCCCCCCACCCACACACAGTAGTCACCTTGTAGAGTTGTATCTCCCTCTGGTCCTGCAGTGTTTCCGGTTTGTCCTTTAAACAGCACATGTAAAACGCAGTATCGTAGCGTCTCTGCTTCTGCGACGTGCTCCTGGGGGTGAGCCAGTTCCCCCACTCGTGCAGAGCCCAGATGTTGGGTAAACACTCCAGCTCTCTGCACATCTGGATAAAATTCGACGAGTTCTCCAGGACCAGCGATCTCCATTTAGCGATCAGAGTTTTGTCCCAGCGATCGGACAGCCCTGTCAGCGCCTTGTCGTGTTCCTCAGTGTCCAGAGTGTTCGCCTGGTCCTTGGGAACCACCAGGAGAACCCCTGCTTCCTCAAAGGTCTCTCTGACCGCACAGATTCTGAACGCCACGTCCCCCGGGATGAGAGAGCCGAGCTGCTTCCGGTCAGTGGAGAACATCGGAGGTCTGGTCTCCTGCGGCTGCTTGACTGTCGCGATGCCGAACTTGGGCAAGTGTGTGAAAGCTTTAAAGACCTCCAACCACTCACTGGAGAAGTCTGACGGTTCCACTAATCCACCTGGAAACACGTAAGCGTTGGGCATGAAGCCACTTTTCCCGCTCCGTTTGAGCAGCAGGACCTCATAGTCGAACCCTGGTTTGGGTTTTGAACTTGATCCAAACGCAGGAGTTTCTCTCCAAAGAGACTCAACGCTTCGCTTGTATTTGCTTCCAGCAGCGAGGATGACCGTGGCCGCTTCCTTCCAGTGCTTTAAAGCAGAGTTCATCTTCAGCTGCAGGTGAAACATCGACATAAACATATATTCATATAATCGTTACACTGTATTTATACATTTATTCTCATTAAACACACAATATTTACATACACTTTCATACACACACACAATGTGAAATACACAACAGCGCCTGTACTTCTTGAAGAGTCTTAAGAAAGCTCTTCTGTCCCCAGGGATTCTAAAGAGTTTTTACCGCTGCATCATCGAGATCATCCTGACCGACTCCATCACTGTATGGTACGGAGGCTTCACTGTGTGTGAACGTAAAGGGTGCCCGACTCATCACTGGCACCCGACTACCCGCCATTGAGCACCTTCACCACAGCAGATGTCTGTGCAGAGCTCACAAACATCATCACGGACTCTTCACATCCCGGTCACAAACTGTTCAACCTCCTTCCATCAAGAAGGAGATACAGGAACATACGCACCAGAACCAGCAGATTCATGGACGCCTTTTTTCCATCCACCATCACCACCATCACCACCATCACCCTACTGAACTCTACACTACACCGTTAGATCACTGTATAAACACTGTATAACTTCTACTAACAATGTACATGTTGCATATTGTAAATGTTTATACCCCTAATTCTCTATACACACATCTGCACTATTTTATTTATATGCATCGATATATACACCTGAAATACTGTACATCCTGCCTATTATTTCACATTTACATCTACATATATTTAGTGTACTTTATTCAGCTTTTGCACCTTTTTTTCATGCCATAACCTCATAACCTTCTACTTGTATCTTACAAAACAGTATCTGCACATCTCTTCACTGTTATAAACTTTATATTTATTTACTGTGCAT
>JAAIIK010000009.1:522393-533674 GCA_014706435.1 Silurus glanis
CACACACACACACACACACACACACACACACACACACACACAATAATCACACACACTCTCATTACACACACATAATACTCACAAATTCTGGAATCGACTCCCTACACTTGAATCAAATCGACTCCTTCAGCCCCTTTTGACCACCTAAAGTTCACCGGAACTTGCCGAGTCCCAAATCACTCACTAGTCCACTTATTACGTCACCGAACACATTAAGGGGAACAGGTCGTGATATCCGTATAGTTTACTAATTATAGGTATGTGCGGATTGGGACGCAGCCTCAGTTCTTCTGCGCTTTTTTTTTTATAGCTGTGTCTCTGCTTCGTCTGGCTTTTCTCTCTCACTCCGGAACAAACGACATGTTGATTATCGCCACCTAGTGTTCACATCATACAATTGCTCGAATAAAACGTATCTTTTTAGCAAAGCCTACACATAACATACGTCACATATCATAACCAGAGGTGGCAAAAGTACACACATCCTTTACTTAAGTAGAAGTACAGATACTCATGTTTTAAAATACTCGGGTAAAAGTTGAAGTACTGATTATACCTTTTTACTTAAGTGAAAGTAAAGAAGTCTTGGCTCTGACATGTACTTAAGTAAAAAGTAGAACTTTATTGTCATTGCATAGTACAGGTACACAGCAACGAAATGCAGTTTGGCATCTACCAGAAGTGCACAAAGTAGCAATCGTGCAGATAAATATGTATCATATGTACAGCATGTGATATATATGTAAGCATATGTACAGTGATTAAATATAAAGGCTATAACAGTGCAGAGACGTGTGGACATCATTAAGAGCCTTTGCTATGTTTCCACACGGACAGTTAATGAGGTGATACCGGAGAAACTGCACCTCTTCAAGTCAAGTCAAGAAGCTTTTATATATAATTATAGACATTTTACAGATTTGAATGATGTATTGTTTTTATCTGTACGATCAGTAAGGAGAGTAATTTAAGTTTGTTTCGCCATTATGAGGGAAAAACCCACAAAACGCCACCTAGAGGTTTAATTGTGTAAAACATGGCGGATTTGGTGTTTGATTTGAGACTTGGCGCAGAAATAAAACAAAAGTTTACTGATTAAAAATGTTTTTCGGTGGAGTTTATTTATTTATTTTATATCTAAGTAAAGAAGGGACGTCTTAAATAAGTGTATGTTTTGCTGGAGGTTTTAATTTCGCCTCTTTTATATTTAGTTATTTATTTATGTATTTATACTTTTTTTCATAAAAATGGTAAAAACAGAAATGCGCGCTGAATTGATAGCGCGTTAATAACATTTAGTGCTGTTTAAAATCATAAATGAGAATTGTTGGAAATGTTTCTGATTTTCTTTATGAAAAGTATAGAATTAAACTGTCTTTAAGGAGGTGAAGAGAATCGTGGCTCCTGAAAAACAGTAAATACAGTGAAGACCTTTCAACCTAGAGGTTTAGGGTGGAGGTCACAACTTTTTCCTGTTACTAGACAGAGGGTGTGTGTGTGTGTGTGTGTGTGTGTGAGTGAGAGTGTGAAAGAGTGAGCTTGTATGCTGTGGTTGGAAGTGTGAACAGAGGCATGGCATGAAAGTGAATCGAAGACATCAAAAGTGTTTAAGTTCTTTGAGTAAAACATTACAACAGCAGCGTCCTACATGTTTTGTTTTTTTGACTGAGACTCAGGAATCAGGACACACCACCTCTGTCCAATTCACTGTGAGATAAAAACAACACAGTCCTGTGCACAATGGAGACCAACTCGATTAAACTCAGGTTGTGTTGAAGTTCAAACACATCATACTGACACTTTTCAAAAATAATGATGAGCATCTTCATGTGTGTTTCTCTGAAATGTCAGATAAATGTCAGGATTTCAGTGTGCTTTCGGGACTGTTTCTGTTCTGTTCTTGCCTTTTATCTGTTTAACCACCAGATGTCGCCAGTGTGTTCCTTTTTTTCCTGCATTGATTAACAATTGTCTTCACCTGTGTGTCATTACCTGTGTTTATGTATGTCCTCCTTGTAAGTCTGTTGCGGTTCGTTTCCTTAAGAGGACACAATATCATTTATTCTCCACTCAATAATATATTTCCTCTTGTTTACTCAAATATAGAGGCACCATAAAGGATATCGTGTGATATTTTCTTATATTTCCTTTCCCAAATTGCTTTATAAAAAGGGGCTTTTAATGATAATACACAAAAGAAAGTAATAAATCCACTTACTAACACAAGAATATGAAACGCTGCAACACCAATACGCTCATGCTGTAGCTACAAACACACAACTATGAGAGAGTTTAGTTCTTTTCCAGGAAAGCAGATGTCAGCACTTGTGGTTTTTCTTGACAAATGTAAGACTATTCTCATTCTGCAAGTGTGAAAAAAGATTCTTATTTCATGCAAGTGTGTGTTTAAACACACCATGCTCAGTCAGTAGCTGGTAGAGTGTGTGTGTGTGTGTGTGTGTGTGTGTGTGTGTGTGTGTGTGTGTGTGTGTGTGTGTGTGTGTGTGTGTGTGTGTGTGTGTGTGTGTGGTGGTTAAGTGTCCACTTCTTTCTCCATCCTCAGCGTTCTTCTACAGATAATACACAATGTCATGACATGTGATGGTACAGAATTAACCAGAGTTCAAATACATTAAAATTATAATTTTATTTGCCACACACACACACACACACACACACACACACACACACACACACACACACACACACACACACACACAACCATACACAGTACAACATGCAGTGAAATGCCTTTTACAACTGATCTGGGACACTTTATAATAAAAATAAATTTAGCTGCAGTAAACAAAAAAGGAATTTACAATAAAAAAAATAGAAAAGTAATTATGCTCTGTTTCTCTCTCTCTCTCTCTCTCTCTCTCTCTCTCTCTCTCTCTCTCTCTCTCTCAGACCTCGAAGTGTCCTCTCTCTGTTACAGCCTGCAAAGGGAAGAAAATAGAAACATCACAGGAATTTGGACATCAGAGACATTAATGGAGGTCAAATTTATTTCAAACAAAATATAATGTATGTAATAACCTACGTTTGCAGTTTCATCACCTGAGATTCTGTAAAAATCAACAATTATATTAAATTATGTGTAGAACATTGGGTTTATAACATTCAGGGGCTGTGAAACGTGTAGAAACACAGAGTCTATTATGGTTGTTGAGAAACAAACAAGTTTCTTTTACTTCTATGCAACAAACTTGGGTCATTAACATCTGGCTATGTACCAACTACCTTCAAGCAAGCAAGGGTCATTCCCATCTTGAAGAAACCTGCTCTGGATCCATCAGACATCAACAACTACAGACCGGTATCACTTCTCTCCTTTCTTTCTAAATCTCTGGAACGCACTGTTTTTAACCAACTGTCTGTCTATCTCTCACAGAACAACGTCCATGATCCTAACCAGTCTGGGTTCAAAGCGGCACATTCCACAGAGACGGCCCTTTTGGCTGTTTCTGAGAAACTGCATGCTGCTCGGTCAGCCAAGCTGTAATCTGTACTTATCTTCATGGACCTTTCAGCAGCATTTGACACAGTCAACCACAAGACACATTTGTCAATCCTCAAAAGCCTCGGTATCCGTGGAACAGCATGGGAATGGTTTGCTTCCTACCTGGAAGGTCGCTCATACCAGGTAACATGGAGGGGATCCATCCACATCTGCCCCGTGCAGACTCACCACTGGTGTCCCACAAGGCTCGGTACTTGGTCCCCTCCTTTTCTCCCTCTATACCCACTCCATTGGTGAAGTCATATCCTCACATGGGTTTTCTTATCACTGCTATGCAGATGACACTCAACTAATCTTTTCTTTCCCTCCATCGGATACCACAGCTTCCGCTCGGATGTCAGCATGCTTGACAGGCATATCTTCATGGATGAGTGCTCACCAACTAAAACTCAACCCCAGCAAAACAGAACTGCTGGTCATCCCAGGTGATTCATCTCCAGGTCAAGATCTCCAAATAATACTTCATGACTCTCTGCTCTCCCCTTCAGCCAATGCTCGTAACCTCGGGGTAACTATGGACAATGAACTGTCCTTCTTCCCACATGTCGCTAATGTTGCTCGTTCTTGTCGATTTCTTCTCTATAACATCCGAAGGATTCAACCATTTCTCTCCATACAGGCTGCCCAGGTGCTTGTTCAGTCTCTTGTCATTTCGAGACTTGACTACTGCAACTCTCTGCTGGCAGGTCTTCCCCTGAACGCTATTCGTCCACTGCAAATGATCCAAAACGCAGCTGCACGACTTGTGTTCAACCAGCCCAAGTTCTCCCACACCACCCCACTGCTGCGCTCCCTTCACTGGCTTCCAGTAGCTGCACGTATCAGATTCAAAACACTGATGATGCCTACAAAGCCAAAAATGGACCAGGACCATCTTACCTCAGTGACCTCATCACATCTCACACTGCACCACGCTGTCTGAGATCCTCCAGCACTGCTCGACTGGTACCACCTTCTCTCAGAATGAGAGGTAAGTACACTTCAAGGCTCTTCTCTGTTCTGGCACCAAGGTGGTGGAATGAACTTCCCCTAGATGTCCGTACAGCAGAGTCCCTGACTATCTTCAAGCGACGACTGAAGACCTAGCTCTTCCTGAAATACTTAAATTAGCATTTTCCAAGTTTGTAAAATTCAAGGGTTATAGTTATATTAAGTTTGTAATCTAGCATACCAATGTAGATTTATTCATTACTAGAGACTCAAAGCACTTTTGTACGTCGCTCTGGATAAGGGCGTCTGTTAAATGCCGCAAATGTAAATGTAAACTTGGAAAAAGGCAAAAACACACAAAAACAGTAGAGAAGATGTGATCAGACTCCCTCACCCCCACAGTCACACATGAAGCCTAATGGTTTGGGGTTGTTTTGAAGCAGGGAAGTTTGGAGGCTTTTTCCAGAAAGTGAAAGGAATCCTGAACCAACATGTCTACAACAAGACGAAGAGCCGAAGCAACGGATACATCCGAGTTCTCTCCTGCCCAGTCACTGCACCTCAATCCTACTGAACTGCTCTGAGATGAACTGGATCACAAGGTCAGAAAGAAAATCTCTAACCAGTGAAGAACATCTTTGGCAAGTTTTACAAGAGACATGGCAAAGGATTTCATTTTTGGAGAAATGAATTGTCCGGATGCTGAGAGTGTGTAAAGGGAGAATTTTTCACTGTAAATAAAGTGGAACATCTGGACATTTATACAGTTACACTACTGATTTTGTTGCACAGAAAAGAAAAAAACATGCATGTGTCTCTCAAAAACCATAAGACTTTAAAAGGCTCTGTACTATTATTTAATAAAATAAAAGTAAAACTATTATTATTATAAAACTTTAATAAAACTGACCTGGTGAAGTTTCAGTCTTTCTACAGAAATAAACCCCCATAACAGCCATCGGAACAACCAGGATTATTGGCAGTGTAACACATAAGCGGATGAGAGACTCGACATCTGTGGAGAAACAATTCAGTGCTGTTAGGGGGAAGAAACAGTGTCCCACACACACACACACACACACACACACACGCACACACACACATGCAGAAACTCACCATCACTGCTGTATCTTGATATTTCAGGTTCTTTGTCTTTATGTAAACTGACTGTAATATTATTTATGATCTTCCAGTTGCCTTTTTCTGTATAACGTCTGAGCACGTGTAAGACACAGAGATATTGTCCAGCATCTGACTCTGTTACAGTTCTGATCCTGATGTTATGGCTGGTTTTGCTATCAGTTTGGTTCGAGAGCCTGTGAAGCAGATCTTCTTGCACATTGCAGTGGTGATTGTACATCACACCATTCATTTCAAAATCATAAGAATACACACAGCTGCTGCTCCTTTCAATGGTCTTAATCCAGTACACAGTAATGGCCTGCTGGTCATATCCTGCTGCCAAGTTAAAACTGCAGTTTAACAGAACATCTCCCCCTTCAGTTAGCTCGACTGAAGATCTTTCCTCAGATTTGGTCGTCACTGAGGGAAAAACAGTTTTACTGATTATTCTGAGGAACAAAAATCTTCTTGAGAAAATACAGAAAATGAAAACGTACTCACTTTCTTCATTTGCGTGAGCAACTACGTATGATGTAACAGTGTTGGGAGACGGTTTGAACGGATACAAATAATAAGAATCCCGAGCAGAAGCACATTGAAAAAATCCACTTCTTGCTATTAGAGGACAGTTTTCACCAACTTCGTCTGAATCTGTCTTTGTGCAGGATTGATCGATATTATTCAGATTTGTATATGTGTGACCACAAATATGACCACACAGCATTTCGCAATTCGTATCTAATCTGCTCTCAGACATTATACTTATATGCCATTCACTGCTGTTGCAATCCAATTGCACTTCTTCATTTGCTGTATAAATGAATTCAGTGTGTCCTTAGGGGAGAAAACAATTATTAAGAGACCTGGATTATTGTTTACTTATATATAATTTATATATAATGTATATATAATGTATATATAATGTATGTAATGAAACCCACAATATCATTCGACAACAAAGGAAATGTAAAAATTACTCACCGTGGCTGCTGCTGAGGTAGAAACTCAAAAGAACCAGAAGATACAGCAACATTCTTACACTTTTTTATTCTGAACAAATAAATAACTGAAGTGATTAATGTTGGAAATGTTTGATCTTTTCTTCATGAAAAGTATAGAATTAAATTGTCTTCGAGGAGGTGAAGAGTATCGTGGCTCCTGAAGTAAATACTGTGAAGACTTTTTAAACAAGTGGGAAGAAACTGAAGTCACACACACACACACACACACACACACACACACACATGCCTTATTACTATTAATAGACGTGTGCATGCGTGTGTGTGTGTGTGTGTGTGTGTGTGTGTGTGTGTGTGTGTGTGTGAGAGAGAGAGAGAGAGAAAGAGAGAGAGAGAGAGAGAGAGAGAGAGAGAGAAAGTGAATGCTGAAGAGAAAAGTATGAACAGAAACATTGCAGGAAACCGATATCATGTTTAGGACGTGACATTAGTGTGTATGACAGATTTCAAATATAATGATGAGCATCCTCATGTGCGTTTCTCTGAAATACAGTCTCCACAAATACCAAAAATGTAATTGCGTTAGCTTCATTATACTTTACACAGACCTGACCTGAAGCAGTGTTTGTAATGATTTCACAGTGATTTCAGGACTGTTTTTTCTGTTCTGTTTTTGACTTTCTTTTGTATAACCACCTGATGTCGCCAGTGTGATGTCGCCTTTCCCCTGCACTGATTACAAATAGATATTCCTGGGCTGAGACAAGCTAGCTAGCTTCGGGGTTGGCCGACCACTCCTCACAATGTCTAGCTTTCCTGGAAAATGTATTTGTAAGTATGTCCAAGACCAAATCAATTTCCTTTCCTCCGTAGGCATAAAAAAGTCTAACTCAGATGTATTAATGTGTGCAGAGCTACAGACGTGTTTTACCAGTCGAGCTTGGCTGTACCAGTTCCCCTCTGACCAACCAATCAGAGGACGGATCAATGCTGACGCTATTCTGGGCCAGCGAGCTGCCCTGTGAGGTGAATATGAAATCTGATTGGTTAAAGAAACAGAGCTATTGATAAGATAAAGGTACAAACACCAGCACTACTGATTCTGAAGGCTCTGGGCAGATTAGATTGACATGGCAGCACATAGAGACTGAAATCTGATTAGACAAAAAATCTAACATCCACATACACGTACTGGAAGCAGTGCAGCCGAGAGAAACGCTATGAAATGAAAAGAATAAACTGTTGGGAATAAATTAATACAATTTCATGGAACAGATATTAGAATTCAGGTTGTAAATGTAGGTCAGTGCTTCTGATAGTGTTTAGGCCAGCAGAGAAGGATTTACTGACCCTGACCGCCCACCACTGGTCTACTCACCTGGTACTCTGATCTTCAGGAAAACCTGGCAAATCATCCAACTTCCTCCTAACTAACTCATTAAGAATCTCCTTTGTCTACCGCATCCAGACTCGTGTTCAACAACAAAGCCAATGCAAGTTCTCCATTTTCTTAATTTCTCTTTCTTTATATGTATGTCTGTGTTTTGTTTAGTCCTGTGTTACGTGTAGTCCCATTCATTAAACCCCATATGTACAGGAGTGATTGTCTCTCAATTTAAAGTCACTGAATACTGATTCTGTTACATGTTAAAGTTACAGCTAACATGGTATAAATTAGGAAGCAGCAGCAAGTTTTATCAGTAATCTCCCGGAGTTGTCGACATTAATTAGATCTCCATCTGACCCCGCAGAGCTCGACTGGGCCACTGAATGTCTATGTCTACGTTACACTCTAGATGATGGAGCTCCCCTTAAATCCAAAATGATCAGTAAGGGAAAATGAGCACTGTGGTATAATGATCACCTTGAAACAAACCACTCGGAAATTAGAACGTAAATGGCATCAAACCAAATTGACAGCATTTCGGATAGCATGGAAGGAGAACCTCCCGATTTACAGAAAAGCTCTTAGTGCTGCTGATCAGCATACTTCTCCACCTTCATAGAAAATAACAAGCAGAATCCAAGATTTTTTGTTTTCAGCACGGTAGCAAAATTAACAGGAAATAAAATAACTACAATAATATGCATACCATCAATAGGTATTAATGATTTCATGAACTTTTTAATAACAAAGTTGAAACATCAGGCAAAAAATCCAGACGATTCATATAAATCAAAACTATTTTATAAATAACCCTGTAGACAGCAGTGTAATTATAACAGACAATCAATTACAAAGTTTTACTCCTATTCAAGAGAATGACTTCTTCTTCTGCTTCTTCTTCTTCTTTCCGCTTCTCCCATTAGGGGTTGCCAAACCCCCCTGTCCTCAACATCTGCCTCTTTCAACCCAACTACCTGCATGTCTTCCCTCACCACATCCATAAACCTCCTCCTTGGCCTTCCTCTTTTCCTCCTTCCTGGTGTCTCCATCCTCAGCATTCTCCTACCGATATACCCCACGTCCCTCCTCTGCACATGTCCAAACCATCTCAATCTCACCTCCCTCACCTTGTCTCCAAAACGTCCTACATGCGCTGTCCATCTAATAAACTCATTTCTAATCCTGTCCATCGTCGTCACTCCCAATGAACATCTCAACATCTTCAGCTCTGCTACCTCCAGCTCCACCTCCTGTCTTTTACTCAATGCCACTGTCTCTAATCCATACAACATCTCAGGTCTCACCACAGTCCTATAAACTTTCCCTTTCAATCTCACAGATACTCTTCTATCACAAATCACTCCTGCTATCACTCTTCTCCACCCACTCCACCCTGCCTGCACTAATTTCTTCACTTCTCTAACACACTCTACATTACTTTGCACTGTTGACCCCAGGTACCTGAACTCCTCCACCTTCTCCACCTCTTCTCCCTGCAACTGCACCACTCCACTGCCCTCCCTCTCATTCACACACATGTACTCTGTCTTACTCCTACTGACTTTCATTCTCCTTCTCTCCAGCGTGTACCTCCACCTCTCCAGACTCTTCTCCACCTGCTCACTACTCTCACCACTAATCACAATATCATCCACAAACATCATAGTCCACGGAGACTCCTGTCTGACCTCGTCCGTCAACCTGTCCATCACCACTGCAAACAGGAAAGGACTCAGAGCCAATCCTTGATGCAGTCCAAACTCCACCTTGAACCAGTCTGTCGTTCCTACTGCACACTTCACTGCTGTCACACTGTCCTCATACATGTCCTGCACTACCCTCACATACTTCTCTGACACACCAGACTTCCTCATACAGTACCACAGCTCCTCTCTCGGCAACCTGTCGTACGCTTTCTCTAAATCCACAAGACACAATGCAACTCCTTCTGACCTTCTCTATACTTCTCCATCAACATTCTCAAAGCAAATAATGCATCTGTGGTGCTCTTCCTCGGCATGAAACCATACTGCTGCTCACAGATGGACACCTCTTCTCTCAGCCTGGCGTCCACTACTCTTTCCCATAACTTCATCTGTTTTCTGTTCTGTTCTTGCCTTTATTTTTTTTAACCACCAGATGTCGCCAGTGTGTTCCTTTTTTTCTGCACTGATTAGCAATTGTCTCCACCTGTATGTCATTACCTGTGCTTATGTAAGTCCTCCTTGTAAATCTGTTGCGGTTTGTTTCCCTGAGTCTCAAGCGTTATCTTTGTTCAATTGTTTTGAGTTTGTCTCCAGGCTTGGGATCACATCACATCACATCTCCCACGCAGCCAACTCTACGAACTTTTCTAGCTAGCTATTGTATGTTTCTAATTGTGTGAAACCATTACCACAAGATTAAACATGAAATTCATAACATATATATATCATGAAATTTTCCTTTCGCATGAACTAGGAGATCTGAGTCTGTTCCAGCATGATGCCCCTGTGCACAAAGCCTCCTCACCCACATCAGTACCTGACTTTACTAACAACCTTGTAGCTGAATGAGCACAAAATCTAGTGCAACATCTTCCCAAAAGAGTGGAGCTTATGGAGCTAATGGGGACTAAATGTGGAATGGGATATATATATATATATATATATATATATATATATATATATATATATATGTATAGTCACACAAACAAACATATTTGCCAAGGAGCCTTAAGAGGACACAATATTATTTATTCTCCACTTAATAATATATTTCCTCTTGTTTACTCAAATATAGAGGCACCATAAAGGATATCGTGTGATATTTTCTTATATTTCCTTTCCCAAATTGCTTTATAAAAAGGGGATTTTAATGATAATACACAAAAGAAAGTAATAAATCCACTTACTAACACCAGAAAATGAAACGCTGCAACACCAATACGCTCATGCTGTAGCTACAAACACACAACTATAAGAGTTTAGTTCTTGTTTTCCAAGAACGCAGACGTCAGCGCTTGTGGTTTTCTTGACAAATGTAAGACTATTCTCATTCTGCAAGTGTGAACAAAAGATTCTTATTGCATGCAAGTGTGTGTTTAAACACAACATGCTCAGTCAGTAGCTGGAAGAGAGAGAGAGAGAGAGTGTGTGTGTGTGTGTGTGTGTGTGTGTGTGTGTGTGTGTGTGTGTGTGTGTGTGTGTGTGGTTAAGTGTCCACTTCTTTCTCCATCCTCAGTGTTCTTCTACAGATAATACACAATGTCATGACATGTGATGGTACAGAATTAACCAGAGTTCAAATGAATTAAAATTATAATTTTATTTGCCACACACACACACACACACACACACACACACACACACACACACACAC
>JAAIIK010000009.1:536172-546554 GCA_014706435.1 Silurus glanis
TGTGTGTGTGTGTGTGTGTGTGTGTGTGTGTGTGTGTGTGTGTGTGTCTGAGGGAGCTTGTATGCTGTGGTTGGAATTGTGAACAGAGGCATGGCATGAAAGTGAATCGAAGACATCAAAAGTGTTTAAGTTCTTTAAGTAAAACATTACAACAGCAGCGTCCTACATGTTTTTTTTTGACTGAGACTCAGGAATCAGGACACACCCCCTCCGTCCAATTCACTGTGTGAGATAAAAACAACACAGTCCTGTGCACAATGGAGACCAACTCGATTAAACTCGGGTGGTGTCAAAGTTTAAACACATCATACTGACACTTTTCAAAAAATAATGATGAGATAAATGTCAGGATTTCAGTGTGCTGTCGGGACTCTGTTTTCTGTTCTGTTCCTGCCTTTTTTTTGTTTAACCACCAGATGTCGCCAGTGTGTTCCTTTTTTTCCTGCACTGATTAGCAATTGTCTCCACCTGTGTGTCATTACCTGTGTTTAAGTCCTCCCTTGTAAGTCTGTTGCGGTTTGTTTCCCTGAGTCTCAAGCATTGTCTCGAATTGTCCTGAGCAAGTACCCTTGTGGATTTTTGTTCAGTTGTTTTGAGTTTGTGTCAGTGCTTGGGATCACATCTCATCTCTCACACAGCAAACTCTATGAACTTTTCTAGCTAGCTATTGTATGTTTCTAATTGTGTGAAACCGATTAAACATGAAATTTATAACATTTAATAAATAAATACACACACACACACACACACACAGGTGTAAACAGGTGTAAAAGTTTATTCACTCAATAAACTTTTACACAAATATCTGTACTTTTTACTTCTTACATTTTCAAAAACAGCTCGTTACTTTAGTTTTAATCCATTGAGAAAGCAACAAGAAGTAAAGTTAACGTGGATGAGACAGAGGGAGTCAGTGATGTAAACATGAGTGAGAACAGAGACATTCCTGATCACCTGATTATCATCATCATCATCATCATCATCATCAGCTTTTCTCTGCTTGTGTTCTATATGTGGATGTTCAGTCTGGACACATTCATTAGGTAACAACATTTTAAATTAGTTTTGTATTAATATTGGGCTATGAGCAAATTCTTTTAAACGGCACAAAATTTTATTAACGCGATATTAATTCAGCACACATTTCGAAATAACTAATAATAACTAAATATAAAAGAGGCGAAATTAAAACCTTCAGCACAACATACATTTATTCACGACGTCCTTTCTTTACTTAGTTATAAAATAAATAAATAAACTCAACCCAAAAATATTTGTAATCAGTAAACATTTGTTTTATTTCTGCACCAAGTCTCAAATCAAACACCAAATCCGCCATGATTCACACAATTTACCCTCTGGGTGGCGTTTTGTGGGTTTTTCCTTCATAATGGCGAAACAAACTTTCTTTTTGATTGTTCAGATAAAAACAAAACATCATTCGAATCTGTAAAATGTCATTTTATTTGTATTCACTTGTAATAACAACAAAACGCTGTGTTTTGGTAAAATAAAGTAAACCGACAGGGGGCGCTCTCTGCCATGTCATCTCTCTTCACAAACTGAATCTCAGTGAATATTTACCTCACAGACATAATAAATATATGTGTAGAAAACTCGAAATGTCTTTAACATAAACCACATTCACATCGAATAAAAATATTCTCTGATTTTGTAATCGCTATGATTTATACCATAAATCCCATAAAACCATTACAGACCATAAATCAGTATTATTATGATAAAAGCTTCTTGACTTGAAGAGGTGCAGTTTATCCGGTATCACCTCAATAACTGTCCGTGTGGAAACATAGCAAAGGTTCCGTTTGGTGTCCTGATGATTTACGTCATTAAAACCACCATTATTACTTTAAAACATTTACAATAATTTGCTTCATGCTCTATGTTGCATCCATATTTCTCAATGTCCATGTTGCTTAAAGTATTAAAAACAGGAAGTATTAATATATGTTACATTTAGAACAGATATAAATGTGTGATTAAGTCGCGATTAAATATTTAATTTGATTGACAGCCCTAATATTAATATGATGTGAGTTCCAGTTACCAACGTGACACTAAAACAGGTAGACGTTATAACTAATTTTTACTTAAGTACATGTCAGAGCCAAAACTTCTTCACTTTCACTTGAGAAAAAAAGTATAATCAGAAATTAAACTTTTACCCGAGTATTTTAAATCATGAGTATCTGTACTTCTACTTAAGTAAAGGATGTGTGTACTTTTGCCACCTCTGATGTGGCAAGAGAAATTGAACTCAGGTGTAATAAAACACAGTAACAGTGCAGTAACAGACTCGTTGCAAGTTATCACAAACGCTTGATTGCAGTTGTTGCTGCTGAGGGCGGCCCAACCAGTTATTAGGTTTAGGGGGCAAACACTTTTTCACACAGGGCCATGTAGTTTTGGATTTTATTTTCCCTCAATAATAAAAACCTTCATTTAAAAACTGCATGTTGTATTCACTTGTTATATTTTACTAATATTTAAATTAACAATCTGAAACATTAAAGTGTGAAAAACATGCAAATAAATAAGAAATCAGGAAGGGGGCCAACACTTTTTCACACCAATGTGTATAACATGAAATTTTCCTTTCGCATGAACTAGGAGATCTGAGTCTGTTCCAGCATGACAATGCCCCTGTGCACAAAGCCAGCTTCATGAAGATATGCTATAAATGGGTTTGGAGTGGAAGATCTCCTGCTTTCAATCCACGACCTCAACCCTATTGAACAACGAATGTGAACACTGACTGCAGCCCACCCACAGCCTCCTCACCCACATCAGTACCTGACTTTACTAACACCCCTCTAGCTGAATGAGCACAAATCAAACAGCAAATTTGGACTAAATGTGGAATTGGGTATTAAGTGTATATGTATGTATATATGTATAGTCACATAAACATATCTGCAGAGTTATAACTTAATAGGACACGATCATGTATTCTCCACTCGAGAATAAATTTCCTCTCATTTACTCAAATATAGAGGCACCATAAAGGATATTGTGGGATACCTTCCTATATTTTCTTTCCCAAAATGCTTTATAAATGCTTGCAAATGACTCTACTACTAGACATCCAATTGAAATATTAAATATTGTACAATGTGTCTAAAGCATGATCTAATGATAATACACAAAAGAAAGTAAAAAATCCACTTACTAACACCAGAAAATGAAACGCTGCAACACCAATACACTCATGCTGTAGCTACAAACACACAACTATAAGAGAGTTTAGTTTTTTTCCAGGAAAGCAGACGTCAGAACTTGTGGTTTTTCTTCACCAATGTAAGACTATTCTCGTGTGTGTGTGTGTGTGTGTGTGTGTGTGTGTGTGTGTGTGTGTGGGTGTGGTTGGGTGTCCACTTTTTACCCCAGCAAGCATAACCAACCCTCCCATTAGATCCTGCTCAATCTAAAAACAATAAATACACACACAATTAATTGTCGCACCACATTCATTTTATTTTGTATAAACAATAACGTAACAGCACAAAATAATTAATGCAAAAAATATTTTTAGACCACAGCACAATATAAAGTATACATAAGCACACAAATTCTATATAATAATGTATATATATAATAAGGATAGATATCACACGGTAATGATATTTACATAATTTACATCTGATAAAGAAATTGATGGCAATGCACACTGTAAATATGTTAATACTGTATATAGTAGATATTACGGATGGTAAGATTCAGCGATTCGCATCGGTGCATCTGCATTAACGTTAATGATGTGATGCATCGATTTGATAACGTGTGCATCGGATACAAGTTGGCAGTTGTATCATGATGCATCGTTTTTAACAAATTTGCATTGGTAAAAAAAACTGTATTTATACTGAATTATTCGTAGCTGCGCTATATTTATATTAGTTAAAAAGTGACAATAATTTGCAACCAATATTTGATGTGTAGATCGATTTCTCGTCGCTAAATAGTTTCTCGAGCGCGTTCTCTCAGCACCGTTGCTGCTACGTGAATATGACGTATCACAACACTACGGAGACCGAGACATGTCCTGAGAGTCACATAGAATACAGATTAACATGGCAGAGGTAGAGCTGTGACTTCCTGGAGACACAACAGGAAAAGAACGTCTGGCTTTATTTAATAATTTTCTGGTTTTATTTAATAATTTTCTGGGGTTTTTTTGCACTATAAAGGCGTGTGTGTGTGAAAGGGCCATGCATTGATGTCATAAGGCATTTCAGTAAATTGATGATTTGCTGTCCGTCTGAAAAGTGAACTATCTGTACTGTATAATTTTTTCCATTGCATTGAATCGCATTGTGTTGAATCGAATCAAAGACGGATCACACTGCATCGTATCGGGGGAAATCGTATTGCATGGCATCGGTAGCTGCTTTATATGTATCTTTAATGTATCGTATGGTTGGATATGCATCGAGATGCGAATGGCATCGGCATCAATCATGGGGATGTACATCCCTAGTAGATATGGAAGCGTCAATCATTAAACCTGTTGAATACACAATTTAATACGTTTTATTATAATGCTTGTGGATCCCAGTGATCCTACACCTGAAACTTCACTGTATTGACCGTTGCTTTATAGACAGAAATCCATACATGCAGTCACCATCACTTCAGTAAATGTCAACGTTCATTCACCTTGAAAAATCCTTTTAATAATGTAAATGTTGGTGTCTTGTCATGCTCCGGATTCATACAAGTCATTCTGCTTTACCACAGAATAGTCGGCTTCTTCTTGGCCTCCCTGTTTTACAGCCTCCCACATGGGCTTAAACGTAATCTCTTCTTCTCCAATCCCCACAGCATATGGAGAACCTGTATATAACATGGAGTGTACATTTTTATCATACATGTTCAGACCCTAATCCTGAACCGGATCTGGAGCTTATCCCAGAAACACTGCTTGCTGGACTGGAATACACACCAGTCCATCACACATTTCACACCTCACTCAGGCCACCTAGTGAAATGGTTTTGGGAGGTTTGGAAAGATTCCACCTTTTAAAAAAAATAATTATAAAAGCAGTGGTGGAGCGTAACGAAGTAAACGTAATTCGTTCCTGTACTTAAGTTGTTGGGTTTTTTTGTGTGTGTCTGTACTTTACTAAAGTATTTCCATTTGTGGAGACTTTAACTGTAACTACACTCCATTTCCAAATCAAATATAGACTTTTTATTTGACTACATTTTGTGAAATCAGTCGTTCCTTTTTATTTTATAAGGATAAAAACGTAACTGTTCAAACACAGCGAGTCACCAATCAGGGCAGAGTGCACGCTCTGTTTTACACGTGTTCTGATTGGCGCTCGGTGCATCTACTGATCACCAACATACAGTTCAGCATCAGTTCAACATCAAGCAGAAGATTTAGAGAGGAATCAATGATGAAGAAACTCCAGACTTACATTCCATATCAGCAGCTTCTTTTGTATCGTCCCCATTATGGTTCCTGCACATTCAAGAAAACGTGTTGAATTAGAAATACATTATAGCAGAGGTCAGGATCAGGCAACAGGTTATACCGCCAGTGCTTACCTCTGCAGCTCTATCGCCTGAGATCCTGTCAAAACAACGATTTGTCATGTTTTTGTACACAGAAGGTATTAGCACATAAATAAATGCACAGAACCCATACTTTAATTATTATAAAGGACTTACTGGGCGAGGTTCTAGTCTTTTTCCAGATAATCCCAATTACAGCAAGAACCAGTAATGCGGAAATTGTAGCATATAAAGGGATAAGTTTTGTGTTGATATCTGGGTATACATGACAATTACAATGTAAGTAGAATGAAATTACTAAAGGCAAAGACACACACACACACACACACACACACACACACACACACACATGCAGAAACTAACCATCACTGCTGTTTCTTGAAATTGCAGGTTCTTTGTCTTTATGTAAACTGACTGTAATATTATTTATGATCTTCCAGTTGCCGCTTGTTTTATTGTAATGTCTGTGCACGTGTAAGACACAAAGATATTGTCCAGCATCTGACTCTGTTACATTTCTGATCCTGATGTTATGGCTGGTTTTGCTATCAGTTTGGTTCGAGAGCCTGTGAAGCAGATCTTCTTGCACATTGCAGTGGTGATTGTACATCACAGCATTGCTTTCAAAATCATAAGAATACACACAGCTGCTGCTCCTTTCAATGGTCTTAATCCAGTACACAGTAAATTCCTGCTGGTCATATCCTGCTGCCAAGTTAAAACTGCAGTTTAACAGAACATCTCCCCCTTCAGTTAGCTCGACTGAAGATCTTTCCTCAGATTTGGTCGTCACTGAGGGAAAAACAGTTTTACTGATTATTCTGAGGAACAAAAATCTTCTTGAGAAAATACAGAAAATGAAAACGTACTCACTTTCTTCATTTGCGTGAGCGACTACGTATGATGTAACAGTGTTGGGAGACGGTTCGAATGGATACAAGAAACCAGAATCCAGAGCAGAAACACATCGAAAAAATCCACTTCTTGCTATTAGAGGACAGTTTTCACCAACTTTGTCTGAATCTGTCTTTGTGCAGTATTTCTGGATATTATTCAGGTTTATCACGTGTGATTCATGATGAACACATTCCACTTCACAATTCACGTTAATTACACTGTCAGACTCTGTGCTTATTTGCCATTTATTAGTGCTGCAATTCAACTGCACTTCTTCCTTCACTGTATAAATGAATTCAGTGTGTCCTTCAGGGAGAAAAACAAAAACAAATACTCACACCATTGTACATTTCTATAACCTGAAATGTTTAGAAAGAAAGCTGTTCCTGAAAAGTATGACTAAATGAAATTAATATTAAATATTTAACAATACACAAACTAAAGTGAGAAACGATCTACTTACCGAAGCATTTACCGAGAAAAATAGAAATGACCAGGAGGACGAAACACCACGACCCCATTACTGCTGTTTATACTGTCGCAGGAGAAAAAAAGGCAGAAGTGAGCGTTTTTTTCTCTATTTTTTTCTATTTTTTTTTCTTGAATACTAGTCTAAAACGCATCGACTGGAAGTAGTGAAGGAAGTCTTCAAAAAAAAGAAGAAAAAGGCGGATGTCAGATCTTGTGGGTTTCACAAGTGAAACATTTTAAAACTCAAAAGTGTGTGTGTGTGTGTGTGTGTGTGTGTGTGTGTGTTTCACAACTGTGTGTGTGTGTGTGTGTGTGTGTGTGTGTGTGTTTGTTTCACAACTGTGTGTGTGTAAGTATATGCTTCAGTGCAACACTTTCAATGATTTATCGATTCCATGAAGTTTATGGGCGAATAATTCACACTTGATAAGAGGATAGTTGACGGTTGGTTAATGAGGAGGATGTTTGGGGAATAGATTGTCCTAAACAGGAAATGTCTGTATAAGTATAACTACGCAACTAATTCCATTGTGACATGACTTCCTTTTGAAAAGAAGGATAGAAACATGGGTATGAGTATCACTGAGCAACACGAGAACTTTACAGCCGGATTTGGACTGTAGTTAATACCAGCAGTGGCTCAGGACTACAGCTTACATTAACAGATATGCTATTAAGCGTCCATCACTGAACAGTACACCTTAACTATGATGGAAGTGTAATTAATGGACATTTCGTGCCACCCAGATGAGGATGGGTTCTTTTTTGCGTTTGGTTCCTCTCAAGGTTTCTTCCTCATACTCTTTAGGGAGTTTTTCTTCACCACATTCACCACTGGTTAACTCATTAGTGATAAACTAATAATGAACACATTTATAGAATCTAAACTTATACATTCCAACTTCATAACATCTTTAACTGTGTAAAGCGGATTTGGGACAGTGTACACTATATGAACAAAAGTATTGGGACACCTGACCTTTCCTGCCGTATGTGATTCTTCTCCAAACCTGTTCCATCATGGCAATGCCCCTTGTGCACAAAGCGAGCTCCATGAAGATATAGTTTTAAGAGGAAGATCTTGAGTGTCCTGAACCATCAAGGAAGCACCCAAGGCTTCCTCACCTACATCAGTACCTGCCTTTGTGTTTGTCCTGATGAATATAATAGTCCACATGCAAAAGAGGATAAAATAGTGGAACATCTTCCCAGCGAAGTGGAGGGAATTATAAGAGCAAATTGGGACTAAATGTGGAATGCGATGATGAGCTCAAAAAGCACATACCAAACTTATGACCGGGTCTTCGCAAACTTTTGGCAATATAGTGTATATATGTGTAAATAAAAACTGAATTAAATTGAGTATAAACAGGAAAAGAGGATGTTGAGTATCTAGCCATCCTTATATACTGAATTGTAGTCTGGTTTCAGGCCACAGCTGGAGATGTATCCATTTCCCATCAAACACCACGGCATTCCACCAAGCCTTTATATACTGTTTGTCACTGTTTTGTATTCTGTTCTTGTGTGTATATTATATTACACCTCTATTTGCACATGTCCAGCATTTGTTACAAGACTTATGAACTGCAAAACTGTAATTTGAATTGATGAATCTTTGGTAGAACCTTTTTTTTTTATTATTTATTTTTTTTTATTGATTTTGCGAATAAAAATACTTTGCATACATACACTATACTGACAAAAGTTTACCCTAATACTATGGGCAATTCTCACACAGACCGCCAGAGGTCACCCTCACTCACATGTTGAATTTCGTCCTTCGTTCTCTCTGTCACTTCCTGTTTTCTGTGCGCACCTGCTGTTGTGTTCCCTTTAATTAGTTCCCCTTCATTATCTTATCTTTTCTTCCACTTCAAGTGTTGCTGATTGTCATGCTGTTCTATTTCTGCTACTGTTTTCAGTGTTTTCGAGCCCTGCCTTGCTTTAGTCATCATTATATACACATTATATACGACAAAGGGAAAGAAATGGAATAGAATAGAATAAGAATCAGGTGGTGCAGATAAAGAAGAGTGAAAGGGTATTAGGATGAGTGACTGAGGACGATATAGTGCAAAACAGTCACAGGACAAAGTAGTGTGAAATAGTCAGTATGAGAATGATGTAGGTGTGAAAGTCAAAAAATATACAAGGTTGTGGTACTGCGAAACAGTATGAGGATGAGGTGGTACGAAGCAGTCGATATCAGGACGAGGTAGCGTGAAACTACCTGTCAGTGTGAAGATGAGGCGATGTGAAACAATCTTCACTTTATTTCTATCACTCACTTAATATGACTCTGAACTTGCACAGCACAGTGGCACATTATACCACACCGTACTGCGAATGGACCCTTTAAAGACAATCACACTCTTCTTCTTCTTCTTCTTCTTCTTCTTCTTCTTCTTTCTGATGTAGTGTGAAACAGTCAATATGAGGACGAGGTCGTATGAAAGAGTTAGTATGAGAATGAGGTTGTGTGAAAGTCAATATACATGAGGATATATATATATATGTGGAACACTCAGTAAATTGAATTTGTACAAATAAGTCTGTGTAGATGCTATATCAATGTTGGGTGTGCAGAAGTCATGTAAACAATGGGTCCTATTACACTGCAGGTTTATCAGGCTTGCTTTTAAGGATCAGGGTTTGTGGTTGAGGGCAACCGATGAGCAATAATACACTAACAATGAACCTGTAGTGTTTCCTCGACAGTAAGGGGACAAAGAGTTAGTGTCCAGGGTGGGATCTGGCCTTGATGATACTCAAGGTTCTTCTAAAGCAGCGATGGGTATAGATTTCTTCCAGGCCCAGGAGTTTTTCCATTGATATCCCTCGCTGTACTCTTTAAATCACGTACACATGAACACACCTTCTTTATCTTAAAAATGGCAGATTAGTAATCTCATATGAAATACATCAACAACAGAAATAACACGTTTTTCCTACATAATGAAATGGTTCAGTAGGCCTATTTGTGGAAACCCAGAACAACACATTACATGAAGCTTTTAAGTATATAATAAGTACTATAATCATTCAGGGGTAAACAGGGTTTAATGGCATCATTTTATGTGTTCACACTTACCTTGACAGTACAATGTTTTCAATGATTTATATTTCCTTTTAGCTTTTTATCTTGTGGCTTTTAAGGAGTCTGAAAAACGGAAAGCTTGTTAATCCAGTGTTTCTCTGCTGTGTAATAATAGAATGAATAATAGAAAACTCAATCTCTAAAACAAATAGACATTCTGTAGTACATTCTGTGGGTAAGACAGGTAGATAGAGAATCCATGATTCAGATAGACAAGTATATATATTGTGTATAAGACAGACAGACAGATGGGTAGATAGATTTTTACTATACATTATTTAAAGAAAATGTCTCCACACATATCTATCTATCTATCTATCTATCTATCTATCTATCTATCTATCTATCTATCTATCTATCTATCTATCTATCT
>JAAIIK010000009.1:553338-574434 GCA_014706435.1 Silurus glanis
CACACACACACACACACACACACACACACACACACACACACACACACACAGGGTAGTCAGGGCCACAGCGAGCCACTCCATCCAGCCCTTACACAACATTTTTGCATACAACAGAGTTGAAGCTTGGAGATGCTCAAACTGTTCTCAGATCTGTTTTCAATCGCCGATCGCAGGAACATCACCCAGGAGGACCGGTCCATCTGGCCGTTCCATTTCTGTTCTAACACACAAGGCGTTCCTGTTTACATCGACGCAATGCCCATTGTTGCAGGCTGGTGCTCTGGAAGGCGTTGTGACTCGAGCTCCTGGAAAACCCAGGCTGAAAGCATACAGCTGAGGGGAGACGGGCCGCGTTATTTAGTTTAATCAAGTTCTCACACACGCCTGCCTTTTGATTAACACGTTCGTTAGAAGCCTTTGATGTGGCCTTGTAAAACGGGCCCGATGTTGTCGTGTCTATACGAACGTGTCAAATTTGTTTAGACGTTTTTGTTTTTTTTAATTCAAGGCGATCCTTATTAATGCGTAGTAGACGAAGGTTTGCTGTGAGCCAAAGTCTTTTGCAGGACACATGCTCGGGCTTCTTTATGGGCTATAAACAAATCCTCAAAGCAAACGCTCGTTCCTTTAGAAGTTGTTTATTTGGCTGTGGAAAAAAAAAATATTCTTTAGTTTATCACACCAGACTGCATATCCGTTTATTTTGTATGGACAAAAAGTATAAGGACACCTGACTTTTTTTTTATGTGGTTCTTCCTCAAGCTGTTAACACAAAATTGGAGGCATGCAATTGTTTAGGAAGTTCTTGGATGTGGGAGACTAAAATAAAATGTCTTTACTTTCTAACTAGGAGACACGAATCGGTTCCAGCATGAAAACGTTCTTGTGCGCAAAGCCAGCTTCATGAAGATATGCTTTACATGGGTTGGAGTTCTCCTGCTATAGAGCTATTAACACTATTGAACAATGAATTGGAATGTTGATGGCACCCCAGGCCTCCTCATCTCACCTTACATCAGAACCTGACTTTACTAATGAGACCAAATCGCCACAAAATCTGGTGGAACGTCTTCCCAGAAGAGTGGTGGAGGTTATTATAGGAGCGAATGGAGATTAAATGTGGAATTAGATGTTCAGAATGAAGCACATACCAATCTTATGCTTAAACTTTCATACATAAAGCGACCACTTCTCCAGTCTCTCAGGGTATAAAAGCTGTGAAGGTCTTCCTGGAGTGAGAACCTCTCGCTCATCTGTGTACCAGTGTGACCCGTTCCCTTTTGTCTCAGCCATGTTTTGTTTTTGTTGAATTGATTTTATTTGGTCTGTGCTTAAATACCTCAAACGCCGCTCCAGACACTCTTACACTTTCCGACGTGTTTTCGTTTCCCTTTTTTCTTTTCTTTTTTTTTTTTGGCTTTGATCTGGGAAAGTTCTGTGTTGTTTTTTTTTTAAAGAGGGAACAATTAGCGGAGACCACAAGCTTCGACTCCTACTGGTCTGGAGTTACTCAAGCAGCCATTTGAGTTACTTAAGTCCGAGCTCTTGCATTATATGCGCAATTGACTCTGCTCTTGGGAACTACACCTCCGTTTTGCGTGGGATCGTCAACCTTTTTCCATGTTTCTCTCCAGTTCTCGACCACCAGCTAAGACTGTGGTAACGCTTTGCTCCTGATGCTGGCAGATTTAGCCAGAAGATGTGATGAATTTACACTTTGCTTCTCAAAACAGCGAACTGTCTGGACAATGTTTTTAACGGTAAAACCGATAAAGTCTGAATGTTGACTGATCCAAAGCAAATGCTTGTAGACGTGCTCTTTTGTTTTGTGTTCAGACGTGTTGACTTGAGGTCACGTGGTACACCGGCAAGGAATCTGTTTTTGAGAAGAGGACCTCATGAGCTGAAATTTTGAAGATGAGGGCTCATTTTCTTTTCTTTTTTTTTTGTTGTTGGAGGTGGGGAATTACAAGTTGCGAACTTGCAGCATGATGTGTAATTCCTCTAAAAGTCTTGGTCATTCAACCATGTCTTTTAAAACTTCAGCTCATGCTGCATAACCGCCTCAAAAGGAAAGTGACGTACACCTTCTTTGCGTACGTGACCTCACGGTAATGTGGACAGTAAATGTAAAAAGTGTTTATTTTCACGTATTTGTACTTTACTGATGTATTTCTGTTTGGGAAAACTTTTACTTTAACTTCACTACATTCAAATATTTGACTTTTTACTCAACCACATTTTTGCAAAATCAGTCGTTCCTTTTTATTCACGAGGATAAAAACGTAACTGGTGAAACACGCGGCGAGTCACCAATCAGGGTCGAGCGCACGCTCTGTTTTACACGTGTCCTGATCGGCGCTCGGTGTATCTACTGATCACCAACATACAGTTCAGCATCAGTTCAACATCAAGCGGAACATTTAGAGAGGAATAAATGATGAAGAAACTCCAGACTCGAACTCACCACCACACACGTGACCTCATTTACACAATTTTATTATCAGTGTTTGAGTCATTAAATATCATTCTATTAATAGATCAGTGTGCTGAAAGTCACATTCGAGTCTTTTCACATAAACTGAGGTGATTAAGTAAAGAGTCTTGTGATAAAAATTATAATAGGAACATTATAGTTATAATAAATCAGTACTTTGGATACTTAAGTACATTTGAAGGCAAAAACATTTGTACTTTCACTCAAGTGAAAGTTTAAAGGGACACTTTTACTGTAGTCACATTTTAACAAGTACATGGACTGCCACATAGACCCTGAAGAGTCCAATAGGCTAGTTTCAGTGTGATAGACCCTGAACCCTCCCTCCTTCCCATTTTTCCACCTATAGAGGATCTAAAATTAATTAATTTAACGTTTGCTAATGTCGGCAGCTATGCTTCGTTTAAACTATCAGGAAGTTATGTAGTACATTTTTCACGGATATTGGTTTCAACCACGGTGCACAGACATTTATGTACTTTTTATGGCAAAAAAAAATGGAGAACTTCAGCTTGGGCAAACAGGAACTATTGTTTGTGACACAGGAAGTCATAAATATAGATATAGAAATGATTCATCTACATACAGCTGTCTGGAAAAAATACTAAAATCTGTAAAACTTCCCTATTCGATGACACTAATTGCCAACTAATCCAATGCCATCCAAAAAAACATGACCTGGATTTAGGAATGTTGCCACTTTAAGCTGTAGCCAGACGAGCATTTCTGGGCCACTCCCCATCTTGGCTAATGTTGCACTGGTATTGTCTCTGGAGACAACGTAGGCTACCTCCAATGCCTCCACCTTTATGCCTCAGGCTCTCTCTCTCTCTCTCTCTCTCTCTCTCTCTCTCTCTCTCTCTCAGTGGTCACGAGCTCCGGTTACCTTATCGGCATAATTATTCTAACATTACTTCATAAATGTTTTTTTTTTGTTTGTTTTTTTTAACTTGCATGATGTCATTATGACCTCATCTGAAACATTACTCTGTCTGATAGAATAGAATAATGTTTAGGAAGTAGACGGGGTTTGTTATTAGTGTACATGTTTTCATTTCATTTCCCAGTTTCAAGCAGGAGAAAAGCTTGAGACACCACACCTAGTCCAAGCTTGGCACCCTTTCCCTGGAATTGGAAAAGAGTTATTATTCTGTATAGATAGTAGAAGGTTTGCTCTTGTGCCAACTTGGAGCTGTTTTTTCGGTCGTGTTCCAGGACCACTTAAGTCTGCGCGGTCTGCCAAGTTTATACGCTGACGGGCTAATGAATATCTCATAGCTTTCAAACACGATGAGTTCAGTCCTATTCAAATCTGAATTGCCCTGAGAGATCGTTTATCAAACAGGTAGACTGATTCGAGGACTTGAAATATCTGGAAACTCTGGCTTGTGAAACCATCACAGCTTTTGTAGCTTCTGTAGATCCTCTGTTGCAGCCAGTCGCATTCAGGTATTCAAATGATTTCCCTGAAAGCATCTCGAGTGACAGCAAAGGCGATTGGACAGAGTTATTTATGACCTCAGGCATCTGTTCAAATTTCAGAGGCGTTCATCTAAAGGCGTAGAAGCACTTATATAGGGCCATGAACTAACCTCTAATGGTTTTTGGTGTATTTAACAGGTAACAGGTATTTATTCAGCCATTTCAGCTTGGAGTTTGGAAAGAGAAATCACTCTTCCTCTGAAAAGGCTCAACATCTGAACCGAAAATATAATGGTCACAGTGTATCAGTGATCATTCGGATGTTTTTGTAAACATGTGATCAACACGTCTCATTCTGGTTGATGCCTTTATCCAGAACAATTTACTTTCATCACATTCACACAGCTGAGCATTCAAGGGTTTGCACAAGGGACCCACAGTGGCAGATTGGTGGTGCTGGGATTTGAACTCATGACCTTCTTACAAGCTGTCCATAATCTTAATCACTGGTCTACCGCTTCCCTTGGTTTCCTGCCGTTCGTTTTCTACTGGACACACACGAGCAAAGCATCTGAAAATCTCTGTAGGTTTTGTACAGAATTGAGTAGCTCATCTCTCGACTCTTCCAGTCCGAGTTCTTTTATCACATGACTCCTACAGACACTTTGCAGTGCATTACACAGGAAACACAATTGTGTCATTCATCTCAGGATCGTTCTTTTGTGTGTGTAGATGTGTAGGTGATCCGCTTATAGAAAATGTAACATTTATTTGAATCTGATCAAAGGAACTAAATGAGCTGAATGACTCAAAGAACCGTCAATGAAATGATCCAATCTTCCAGTCACCACACCACAACACCTTCTCTCTTCCGTGATAAACTCGAAAGGCAGTCAATAATTGTTTTTTTGAGATTCTCCTCCTAATCTGCTGAGGAACTTAAGAAATGATTATGTGATTAATAAGCGGCTTAGTGTTCAGGATGAAGCTTTATAACACACAATTACAATTTAACTTATTACATGCAGAGTAAACGACTTCAGATCCAGGTCTTTGTTCCGAATCGGTCTTCCCTTTCAATACAAAAAATGGAAATGTGGAGAGGGAATAACCTGTCCTGGGTCGGTATTTTCAACCTTGTGAAGCTTTAGAAAAGCAGCCGGTGGTGTGAAAACCAGATGTCTGGGAAGGCGGAGTGGAGTGTAAGTTTAAGAGGAGGAGGAGGAGGAGGAGGAAGAGGAGAAGGAAAAAAGTGCCGCCTGACCGTGATACTGAATCAGACCCAGCCATTTCCTGTGCCCGGCCTGACTCCGCTCCACACGCGCCATATAAGGCCATGGAATTTGCATTTGGGAACTGCCAGACTGTATGGATCAGGGGCTGGTGCTGCAGGAATTCTTCAACTTCTACTGCTGGATTACATTTTTGGGTTAATGTTCTCTTCCAGCACTTTATAGGAAAAATGTGTCGCAAAAATTCACCCTTTTTAACCGCTATAACAGACAGAACAAACATTTTTTTCTCAGATTTTTTACACACACACACACACACACACACACACACACACACACACACACCACACACCTGAAGGTCTTGACTGATTTATCTTGGTTTAAAAAGCCCTTAAAAGAGACGGTGATATCGTAGGCTTCCTGATATCGTAAAAAAAACCTCCTCTCAGTCAGGCCACCCAGTACATCTTCATCTCTCTCGCTCTCTCACTCGTACCGCAGGCCTCCATTTAGCTCAGTGTTGTGAAGGAGGTAAGTAGTAGTTTGCAATTCTATACTTCACAGTGCAAAAAAAAAGCTTGATTTTAAACGTCGGTTACTTTTTATAGAAGCCACTCTTCATACAAAATGGGCTACGGTCAGTTCTTGGATCGGGACACCACTAAATGTATGACGTAACTCATTATCGCGTTCTAAAAAAAAGGCACGTTTGCTCGATTCCTGGGCGAAACCGCAGAAGTTTTCGGAACGTTCTCCTCTCGTGTTTCCGCATTTCAACCTCTCCCTTTCCCAGCAGAACATTATCATTCCTAAACGAGCACAATGGGAAAAAAAAAAAAAAACATGGATTTTACAGATAAACATCGTCCTCCTGTTCTCTCGAAAGGCCTGGATGTGGAACAGTAAATGATGTCCTGACCGAGGTTTGATGTAAATACCGTAGTATATTTCATGCGTGGTGGTGAATTAAATATTCATTTTCGGGACCTCAGGAAGAATTTTATTTGATTTATTTATTTTTAGAAGAACGACGAACCGTAGTAACTACACATCAGATGGAATGAATTATACAGTATAATAAATTCGAGAATACATTTTATTTGCAATACTGATGGGGAATCTTTTTAAGGTCTGGCAACGTAATCATGTCACATGAAATTGGCGCTGGAGCAGATATTTATTGTACAAACAAATGTACAAACCTTGAAGATAAGAGCTGTGGAAACTAGCAACCATGGAAAGACAATCTGGAGACGATGAGTAAATTTCAAGGTGTGAATAAATACACAATAACTCACCAAAAGTATTGGGACACCGGACTTTTCCAGACACGTGATTTTCTTTCCAAAAGGTTGAAGGCACACAGATGCATAGGATCTCGAACCTGTTCCAGCATGACAATGCCTCTGTGCACCATGAAGATATGCGTGGCATTGATGGCGTTGAAGAGCTACCTTGATGAATTTGGATTGCTGACTGCACCCCAGGCCTCCTCACTACAGCTACATCAGTACCTGACTTTCCTGAATGAGCACAAATCTCCATAAAATCTAGTGGAACATCTTACCAGAAGCTCATTATAACATCAAATGGGCACCAAATGTGGAATGCGATGTTCAAAAAGAAGCACAAAGCAATCATTTGCTCAGGTGTCCAAAAACTTTTGCCTATATATTATACGTTTATACTGACGAGGTTCTGCAAAGCAGCAGCAGATACACTTTTTTTTTTACAGAAAGCTGCATGAGCTGCCGGTCTGGCTTCGGTTCTATCAGGAACACGTGGTGGGAAAAAAGACTTATGAGCATTTGGGCTTCAGAGAGAATTTTTTTATGGCACAGCTGAACTCGCATTCCACTGTTTTTTTGTGAAAAAAAAGGGGCTCATTGCAAAGAAAAGAGAGTAGACCAGACCGAAATGGTGTTTGGGTTCCTCCAGCTTCTCTTAGGAAGGCTAAGATTAAAATGTAGATGGTGTGAAATGATCCCTGACCTGCATTTAATTTATTTTTTTTTTTTTACATAATCATAGGCTTCCTGATTCATCACTCGAAAATAAATTCCAGTTTACCAAAAAAGAGATATACCGTATAAGCAAAAGTTTGTAGAAACCTGAGCAGAAGATTGCGATTTGCTTCTTTTAGTGCTCATTCGCTCTTAAAATAACTTCCACTCCTCTGGGGAGATGTTCCACCAGATTATGGGAGTGTGTTTACAGAGATTCAGTGACAAGTAAAGTCAGGTACTGGTGTAGCTGAGGTGAGGAGGTTGAGGTTCACATTCATCATGGAGATCTTCCGCTCCACTTCGCTACCACATGCGAAATCATTCAATCTTGTGCCTCCTGCCTTGTGCTACGTTTGTCCCAATACTTTTGCCCATATGGTGTATCTTCCTGTGATCTGATGAGTGCTGTAAAACTAGTTAACGGCTACCATGTGGGAAAACGGTTCGAGCTGTGATTTAGGGCATGTTTACTGTGGAGCAACCACACACACACACACTACGCTCTTATAACTGTCTAATGAAGTGCCGCAGTGTTTTTATTTTCCTGTAATTTACTCTCTTTGTTTTTTATTTACTCCCGAACTCCTGAGTTCATTGCACCTTGTTTGGAGCCGGAGCCATTTTTTTAATTGCCTTTTTTCCCGTTGCTCTACTTTTTCAACACGTGTTCTTCTCTGCTGTGTGTCGTTTCGGAGCGAAATATTCATGATAAGTGATATTAGGATTTACACACGCCATTTGTTTTCTATATACAACAATCGTCCCGGAGATCGGGAAGGATATGGGCATAGGTTTGTAAACACCTGGCTCTAAGATATGCTTTTAACATCTCCACATTTAGTCTCCATATGCTAAGAATCTCCACTTCTTCTGAGGAGATGTTCTACTAGATTTTATAGAGATTTGTGCTCATTCATAAACGCAAGGGTGTTAGTAAAGTCAGGGACTGTTGTAGGTGAATTTACAAGGCCTGGGACGTGCAGCCAGCGTTCGCATTCACTGTTTTATAGGGTTGTGAGCTCTATAGCAAGAGAACCCATGCAAAGTGTATCTTCATGCCTTTTTTTGTACACCCGGGCATCATCATGAACAGGTTTGAGTCTTCTAGTTCAAATGAAAGCAAAAAAGAAATCCTATACAATTTGGTGTCTCCAAATTTGTAAAGAAAGGTGAAGGAAGCTGGGGTCAGAGTACAGGATCAGCCATGACACATTGCCCATGTAGCACTGGGGGTAAGAGCCTTGCTCAAGGGCCCCAAGAGTGGCACCTTTGCAAACTCAGGGCTTGAAGTCCCAACCTACTAAGAAGTAACCCAGAGTCTTAACCACTGAGCTACCACTTCGTCTATAGTAACTGTTTGTGGAAGAAGCATATACGGCTGGAAATGTCAGGAGTCCCAATAAATTTTTGTCCATATATTGTATTAAAAAAAGGACAAACATATCAAACCCTTAAAACAGACCTTTTAGATGAATTGAATGTTTTCTGTTCTGTGTCTGTGTTTGTTCTCCGTACTCTTGAACGTCTAAATATCTGAACAGTAGAGTAAAGTCGCTCGTGCTGCGTTTTGGCATTAGTTCACACTGGCTTGTCGGCCAATCAAAAAAAGAGAAAAAAGGTGAGAGCTGAGATCTGAGAAACGCAAGCATCAAAAGCAGTATTCGCAGCGGACAGGGGAAGGTTTTGTTTGACTCTGCTCTTTTTCGTGAGTTTAGTAACAACAGAAGTCCCCATCTGTGTGTTGAGAGAAAATACACCATGCGGTCACTTCACCGAGTGGACGGTTTTTACACTCTGAGTGTGTAGGGTGGGGTGGGGTGGGGGGGGGGGGGGGGGTTGAGGGGGAAGGCTGCTGATGAAGGAAATGCACCGAATCCAGATGTGCAGTGAACAGGCTGTATTCAGGTTCTGTCTTGAGACATGAAGTCATTGGGAAATGATGTGTTTTGCTTATTTGGCCTACATCATCACCATTCGTATACACTATGCTGTTTTTCATACAATGAAATTCAGGTTTCCTGAAACGAAGCGTACACAAAACATGGTTTATCATGCAAACACAATACTGAGAACAGCTCAGGTATTCATCGAAGACATTACGAACTCGCAATATTAAATGCATGAGGATTAAGCGTACAAAGGCATCGTATTGAAAGCAGATTATATCTAAGGAGCTGTGGAAAAAAAAGTGTTAATTTTGTAAGTAATGTGTGAATGTGTTTTGTGTGTGTTGTTACAGGGGAGCCGGGGACACTACCGGTACCACTGGCAGAGCCACAATGTCAAGCAGAGCGGCGTGGACGATATGGTGCTGCTCACCAAAATCAACGAAGACGCCATTGTGGAAAACCTGAAGAAGAGATATATGGACGACTACATTTTCGTATCCTTATATGATCAGTAAGAGGGCGATGTAAAAGCAGGCGTACGAGAAGCTTTAGAAGTGTAGTTTGAAAAACTCTCTGCGTTTTTGATTGATGTCTTTATGACGTACGGCTCTCCTCGGGCCTCGGCTCAGTTATTTATGGATGAAAAATGATTTCCTGCATTTTCTCTCAAATGTGCTCTTGGATTTGTTCCATCACTCCATAGATTAGATCTTGATTAGACTGACTGTAATCAGGCTTAACCAAACATGTATATAGCCCGAGCCACTCTGATCCAAAAATGTGATGGGTTGGACGTCAAATTACTGTACTTTCAGACTCTCGTGAGCTCTTTTGTTTTCTCACAGCAAAAGAGCTTGTGAAAGTCATATATACACAATTTGGATCAATGTATTGAAACACCAGACTTTTCAAGCCATATGTGGTTCCTCTTCAAACTTTTACCACAAACCCGAAAGCTCACATTTGTATTAGACGTCTTTGGATGCAGGAGCATAAAATGTTCCCTTCACTTGGACTAGGAGACCCACACCTGTTCCAGCATGACAATACCCCTGTGCACCAAGCCTGAAGGCTTTTTTATGAAGGTTGGACCAGAAGATCATGAGTGGCCTGCATTACAGCACAATTGATTAAACGCTGACTGCACCCCAGGCCTCCTCACCTCACCTACATCACTACCTGATATTACTAACACAATTGTGTTTCTGTAAAAATACAAATCTCCACAAAACATCTTCCCAGAAGAGTGGAGATTATTATAAGAGCAAATGAGGATTAAATATGAAGTGGGATGTCTAAAATGAAGCACATACCCATATTATGATCAGGTCTTGTGTTCCTGAATGAGCAAAACTCTCCACAAAATCTAGTGGAACATCTTCCCAGAAGAGTGGAGGTTATTATAACATAAAAATAGGGACTGAGATGTTCAAAAAGCATATTCCAATCTTATACTCAGACAACGTTTGTCTATATAATATATATAATCAGGGTATGTATCAATATTCAAGGCGTAACAGCCTCTTTGGACCTTGCAGAAATCTCATAGGTCATAAACATCTCTGGAATGATTAGGATTAATGGTTTTTAGCTACTTCAGGCCATGGATGTTTGAACCCAAACTAAGTGCAGTGATTGTAGAGAGAAAATAGTAACAGTGATGCAGTGTTGCAGTCAGCGGCATATGGGACTGAGGTCAGCGTGAGTCAAGCTCAATGCTTCCTTTATTTGCGACGAGCAGCAGCCTGCCAAGTGACTCCAGTCAGAGGAGACAGTACTGCCTTTGCAGACCTCTGACCTATCAAGCATTAGTTCCTCTGCTACCATATGACACGTCATCCTCATCCTCATCTTCTTCATCATCATTTATTTTTAACTTTGCTTTTCACTTGCCAGTTTTAGCACATTCCATGATTCTTTATTTATAAAAAAGAGTTCCCCTTTTTTTTAAATAGAGTCGATCATCTCAGCTATATTTTAGATATTTAAGAACTTGAAGGAAGGCATGAAGCTACTAGTTTCCCAGCTTTATATTTAGAATCAAACACAGACTTGCTTTTGTAGCTTCTGATAATGTTTAACACATTGTATATAATGTATAAAAGTAGATAAGAGAACACCTCATAGTTTATTATAGAAAGGAGAACCAGACAGACAGACAGACAGACAGACGTTGACACCTGTCTATAAAATTGTTTTGTACTTCTTTATTGAACGTCCCATTCAACGTTCAGTCAACATTTGCTCTTATTATAATCTCCACACTTCTGAGAAGATGTTTCACTATATTTTAAGGGAGATTTGTGCTCATTCAGCCATAAGCGTGTTAGTAAAATCAGATACTGATCTAAGTGACTTGAGGAGGCCTGAGGTTCTGTTAGCATCCACATTCATCAAGTTCAAAAGGGTTGAGGTCAGAGCTCTATAGCAGGAGATCTTCCACATCTTCCAACCTATGTAAAGCATATATTCGTTGAGCTGGCTTTGTGCAGAGAGGCATTGTCATGTCATTGTCAAGTGAAGTGAAAATGTCATGCAATCACATCTAAAAAACATCCTGTATAATTGTGTGCCTCCAAGTTTATAGTAACAGTTGGGGAAGAACCACATATAGACAAAATTACATATGTAGAAACAAGTACTGGGGGACAATACATGAATATACAGTATACAGTAAAAAAGCCTAAATATAATACACTATATGATGTGCTTGGAATACATTTTTTTGATAACCCTTGACTTATGTTTATAGACATACATTGGACCTGTGCTGATATCTGTTAACCCATTTAAACAAATGCCATACTTTGGGGACAAGGAGGTGGAGATGTACCAGGGAGCAGTAAGTATTCTATTGGAAATGGCTAAGAAATGCAGGAAGTTTGGGAAGTGGCAGTTCAGGGTTGAAAATATTGGACTTTTGGAGTTTTTCCTTGCCACAGTCACCACGGCTGTTCATCAGGGATAAATACACACCATTCACCTTGACTGTTGATTTCTGTAAAGCTGCTTTGAGACGATGTCTGTTGTGAAAAGCGCTATAGAAATAAACTTGACTTCTGAACGGAAGGTCACGGGTTCAAATTCTAGCACCTCCAAGCTGTTGAGCAAGGTTTTTAACCTTCAGATAAGATAAATGCGAGTCGCTTTGGATAAGGCCGTCTACCAAACACCGTAAACATAACTGCCTTGGAATTAAAAGAGTTTTTTTTGTATAAAAAAACTATTTGGACTCACCAGTGAAATCCCAACTGAAATATTCAAGTAACTATTTTCCTTTAGCGACTACGCATGTTATTTCTGTTCTTAAAGAAATAAGGTGCGGTCCAGATACTTGTACCCACCGCATTCTTCTCTAAAGGGAATGCAGCTCAGACCTGTCTTATAAGGAACTCACCTGGCAGGAAGTCACCTCTGCAAACAGCATGTCGCTCTTTGTAGCGTCTGCGATGCGAAATTTTAACCCGTACGATTTTTATATTGTAATGTGTTATTTATATATACATTTTTTTTCACCCGCACTAACTAACCCTGTCCTTCTCTTCTGTAGGCTCAGTATGAAAACCCTCCTCATATCTATGCGCTGGCAGACAATATGTACAGAAACATGATGATTGAACGTGAAAACCAGTGCGTCATTATCAGGTAGGCAAACAAATAAGTCTGACTCACCCTTCTCAGCCACGTGGGAGTTGTCCTATTGTTAAGAAAGGCAGTGGCCATGTTGGTTTTGTGAGCTCGCTGGACACTTGGTAGCTTTTTTTTTTTTCAAGACAATTAATGAGTTAATGGAAAGGAGGAAAGCAGGCCTGACTAGCTCAGGCACTTCAGGTGATATGGATGCTGACTGGCTTGATGCTTGAGACCGATTTAGAGGTGTATGAATGTGTGTCTATGCATACGCCACTATCTATATTCTTTGACTCCAGGTATTTAAATCTCCAGCATTGTCATTCACAGGATATTCGGTATCATCAGTGTGATCTCAACCTACACTTGGTGGATATTTGCATATTCTGTCTTGCATGTGGGTCAAAAACAAAGAGCAGCAGCTATTTATTTTTAGATTTCCTGCTCCCACAGTGCAGGAAGTTCACCTGGAATAGTCTCGTAGGTTCAGCTGCGAAATTTCTCAGTTCTTTTCACTTCATGAATCTTCTGAAAGAGGATTTGGGGTGTATGGTTACTGCATAAAACTGCTTCGGCTCTTTTCATTTTGCGAGATAGAGGGAAGTTCTGGTTTGTTGTGTGTGTTGGTGGTCTGCCGCAGCTGAGGCCTGGGTTCTGACCGTATCGCTTACATCATGGCGAATGGCTCACACTTCAGCATTTTCCCTCTCGTTTGTTTGTCCAGCAGTCAGTTAACCAGGACAAAAAAAACATCAAATAAACTGGAAGTGAGATCATGATTGACCAGATTAGCAAACAAAGACCATGCCTGAATCTGCTGCTCAGGCATTGTGCGGTCAGGATAGCACTTTAACCTAATGTTATTGTTCTGATTTAAAGTTTTTCGCCCGATCAAGAAATGAGCCGTTTCATACTCGCAGCACTTTCCTCCTTTTTTCCCTTTGACTTTCTTTCCTTTTTTATCATGCAGGAATTTTCAGCTCCCTCTTAACATGTTACTGTTGTTTCTTTCAGCACAAATCCTACAAGATATTGTGCAGGATGAATCGTTTGTTTTGCTTTCGGCCAGGCTTTTTCCGCTTGCTGTTTTGATCTAGCTCATACTTAACTATGTGACCTAAATATTGCATAGACTCCTATTGTTATACAGTCACAATGGTGACGGAAGTTGGGGGATCTGTTTCATAAAAACAGTCTTTTTCAAGTGGAGGAAGCTATTTAGAGAGGAAATTGTCTCTCACTGGAACAGAGGTAAGGATACAGAGAGAATGGAGGTAATTCCCAGGGAGTCAGGGACACCTCATCACCTCATTATCAGGCCATCGTTGTGACTTTGCCACAAAAGGCCAGGGTGGATGTACAGTTTGGTTTAAAGAACACAAACACCAGCATTGTATGGTGCAGCACTGCATCTGTTTTGGCTGAGGTAATGAGTTTTATCACGGACTGTTGAATGAAGCTGACAGCGTTCACAGGAAATCTATTTTTTTACCCTGTGTCCATATTTGGCCAATAAATCCTTGGAATTACAAAATACAATTGGGTACGCTCACAGAACAGGGTTCAAAATAGCACCCAGATTAAAGCTCTAGCCTTTGGTTTGGAAATAGATTAAGGTTAGAAAAATGACAATATCTGTATTACTCATTTCCTGTCTCAGTGGAAAGTTAACATCACTTAGATGTTGAGTCACAGAGAGGCTAATTATGAGTATGTATGTACATCCACTTCATTTTTTGCTATTATTCAATTATCCGGGAAATAAGCAACGTTTCCTCCAAGCTCCATCTGCGTGGTATTCGGCAGCTACGGACTCTAATAGCCCATCCGCGTTAACCAGTAAAAAGAAATCTATGTTGTACCTGCAGAACTGCCATAAACTGCAACCCCAATTCCAAAAAAAGTTGGGATACTGTGTAAAATGTCATTCGAACAAGTTAACAGGGGCGGAAATCAATATTGGATGGTTGTGATCTTCGGGCTCTCGCATTTGAAACAGTGATGATTCTGTAATGGAAATCACTGCATGGGTTTACTAACACCTCCAGAAATCAGTGTCTGTGAACACAGTTTGCCATGTCATCCACAAATGCAGGTTAAATCTCTATCATGCAAAGAAGAAGGCATGCGTGAACATGATCCGGGAAAAGCCGCCATCCTCTCCAGGCTAAAGCTCATTTAAAATGTACTGAGGCAATGTGGAAAACTTTTCTGTGGCCAGACAAATCGAAATGTTCATTTCAACCATGGATACTACATCATTCGGACTAAAGAGGAGAGGGACCATCCAATGCTTCCATCCAGAAAACTTCCTTTTTCAGAGAAGGGCTTGCATATTCGAGCAAGACAGTTCTATGACTTTATTGTAGAAGAGTCCAGGTGCTGAAATGGTCTGCCTGCAGTCTAGACCTTACACCATTTGAAAACATTTAACGCATCTTAAAACGAAAAACACAACAAAGGAAACCTAGAACTGTTGATTAGATAGAATCCTGTATCAGACACATATGGGGCAGCATTCCTCCTCCAAATCTTTAGCATCTAGTCTTCTTAGTTCGCAGATGTACACCTGATGCTGCACAGTGGTAAACATGGCCCTGTTCCTAAATTTTTCAGACGTGTCACAGCCTTTAAATTCAAAATGACCTTATTTTTTCTCTTGAAATGGTATCTATTCTCAGTTTAAACGTTTGATATGATTTTTATGTTTTATTGTAAATAGATTATGGGTCTATGAGATTTTGCAAATCATTGCATTCTGTTGCAGTGTCCTAACTTTTTTAATTAATTGGGGTTGTAGATGTTTTGTTTGTTTTCATACATGAAAGCGCATGAAAACCAAAAAGAGCAGTTCCTGAGATAGTCAAACAAGCTCCCTGGGCACCAACAACCAGTTATGTGTGATTTGAGCTTGAAGCTTTTGATCAGTATCTTCATGACCTTCATGATGCATTACACTTCTGTCACGTGATTGGCTGATTAGATAACTGCATGAATGAGCAGGTATGCAGATGTTCCTAATAAAGTGGACAGCGACGTTGAATCTTAACACAAGTTAATTTTGTGCACATGTGCCTGTGTGTGTGTGTGGGTGTGTGTGTGTGTGTGTGTGTGTGTGCGTGTGAGTGTGTGTAAAAGACACAGTAGAAGGCTTCTAAGGTTGAAACTGGCTGAAACAAGTAGGTGTATAGAGTTACTGATGTGCAACGTGCATCATGGATCTCTGAATGTTTCCTCTGGCCTTCTCCAATGGCTTGTACAGTATTTGGACAAAAGTTAGGGCACACTTGACCATAAGATGCGAATGAGCTTATTGAATTTCCCATTCCAGTTCCTCCCAAATAGGTGAGAGCTTTTTAGCAAACCATTAAAGATCTTCCACTCCAACCCATGTAAACCCTGGTGGAACCCTGTTGGACACCTTTGGAATGGATGCTGACTGCACCCCAGGCCTCCTCACCTCACCTACATCAGTACCTGACTTTACTAACACCCTTGTGTCTGAATGAGCACAAATATCCACAAAATCTTGTGGAACATGTTACTATAAGAGCAAATGGGGACTAAATGTGGAATAAGATGTTACATATGAATCTTTTGGTCAGGTGTTCATGAACTTCGCCCAAATAATGTAGCTAACATGCATCTGTCAGGTATTTTATATGCAGAGTGACAGTGAGATGACAGTGAGAGACCTGGTGAGAATATGAGCTTCCAGCAGGTCTGTTGAGAAATTCGAGAAGATTTCGGGTTAAGTAGAATAACGTCGTAAATACGCATCAACCGTCAACTTCCATATGGTGTGATGTAATGTGAAATGTCAGCATTGGCTAATTTCTCTGAAGTTCTCATCACTGTTAGGAAATTTAGACTATTCCGTTGTAATGACGGTGTTGACTTGACATGAAAATAGTGTCGTAAACACATAGAAAACACATGGAAAGCAAACTGTACATAGTCTGTCGATTTTTTTTCTATCAAACACAATAAGTAAAAGGTTTGTGCTGTAAAAAAAAAGAAAATAAAATGAGCTTTTCTCATTTTACTTCTAATCTATTAATATTTATCAGCAATACATTTACAGCTCTACATACTTATATCCAAAGCAACAAGAAAATCAGTCAATATATATTCATTAAATGGAATTTTGCTTCATGTACAGATGTAAAACTTCTCCTAAGCTCCACATTGTCTTCAGAGCTAGGCTCCACCCCTTTCTTCTTTCATGGAACCAGTAAAGCTCACATCCGAACTGGTTCATGAACCGGATTTTTTGTTTTGTACTGAATCCCATGACCCAGTTTTTTTTTTTCAGAATGAGCACCAAATCTCATTTTTTCCAAGAGTTCTTTTCCTTAAATATCTCCAATCGGTGATATGTTGCTTCACGGCCACTAAAGCAGGAACAGGATCGAGAACAATTCGTTCACTCAAAAATATTCAAGAACACTGGTTTGTTCATGAAGGAAACGGCTAAATGGCTTGCTCAAGGATCCACAATCGGGTGTTTGGTGAAGCTAGGCACGGACCTCATAACCTTCTGATTAGTCGCCCAAACCAGCTACGTTTTTGTGTGTGTGTGTGTGTGTGTGTGTGTGTGTGTTTGATTTATGTTAAATAGAAAGTGTTAAATTTCACAACTAGACTTTTAAATACATTCACATCATTCATCCTTTCATCAGGGCAGCACCATTTCTAGTTATAGGTGGTCGCCTAGTGCACAACTAGCTAGGGGGCGCCAATGAGCGCCCCCTAACCGCTCTCTGCCATCTTCCTGTTTTTCTGCTGAAGTTTAATATATACGGTATATGTTATTAACTGTTTAACTTTTTTTTTTATGGAAGGTTGTGAATGATTTGTATGGTGTAGGAGTGTAGCATTGTGGTGGGAAGGCGGAGCTGTGGAGGGGTTACAATAGGAATCTTGCCTAGGGTGCCAAAAAGGCTAGAAACAGCCCTGGCTCAGGGTCACAGTGGATCCAGAGGCTGTCCTAGGATACAAAGTAGGAAATGACCCTGAATGGGATTCCAGTTATACACTCATTCATGGATTTTTCATAAGAAGGTAACCCAAGAAACCAAAAAGATATGAGTTCCTCTTTAAAGATATGATTGAAACACAAGAAAGACAAAATTTTCTAGATCAAACCAGCGATTCTGCAGCTGTAAGGCCGCAGTGTTTCCATGCGGTCCTTCCATGCCATTCATAAACATTTATCTTAAATTGCTGGGTCAGAGCTTGTCAGAGTTTTCTGACCTCAATGAAAATTCCCCAGTGTATGTTCCCTGTCTTTGTTTCCTGCCTCCTTTAAATAGTGCATCAATGGCAGTGAGAAAAGTCCATTTTGTTTATTTGTGGAAAAGTGGTCAGGTCCTGCTTACGGATGCTGAGAATGAGCTTCTCTGAGTTTTCTGATGACGCAGCGTTTTGTGTTCTGTGTGGACTGCAATTTTAACTGGGATTTCTGTGTCTCGTAGTGGAGAGAGCGGTGCCGGGAAGACGGTCGCAGCCAAATATATTATGAGCTACGTCTCGAGAGTGTCTGGAGGAGGACCTAGAGTGCAGGTGAGTCCAACACGTCTGTCAAAACAAACCTTTTTTTTCCCCAATTTTAAGCTGCTTTACATTTACGGTATTTGGCAGACACCCTTATAAAAATCTATTTACAACTGAGGAGCTGAGGGTTAAGGGCCTTGCTCAAGGGCCCAGCAGTGGCAGCTTGGTGGTCCTGGGATATGATCTTCTGATCCAGAGTCAAATGTCTTTATTTTTTCTTTTTTTTTTTGCCGTTTTGGAAGACACCCTTTCCCAGAGCGACTTAGATTTATCTCAGGGATAAGGGACTTATCATGGGGTTAAGGGCCTTACTTGGGGCCCCATGAGTAGCAGCTGGGTGTGGCTGGGATTTGAACTCATGACCTGTGAATCCAAAGTCTAATCCTAAAAGTTGTAGAAAATCTTGAAAAGAAAAAAGAACTTTTGTGATTTAACAGCTCTGAGAGTTTCTCCATATTATGTCACTTTGCACCATTTGCTGTGTTCATTCTTGCAGGTTTTGCTGCTCTGATGATGATGAGAATGACATATTGTGCGCTTACACTTATTCTCTTTCACCACATTTGCAGACACCCTTATCCAGAGCCACTTACATTTATTTAATTCATACAACAAACCTAATATAGGGTTAAGGGCCTTGTTCAGGGGCCCAGGAGTGGAAGCGTGGTGTGGCTGAGATTTGAACTCATGAGCTTTCGAGTCAAAGGTCAATGCACTATTGTTTGTGAGACACATGCATGTTCACCCACAGTCAAACAAATGGGTGGAAGCTTATCGGTATGGAGTAGTTTTGAAGCAGGGAAGGTTGGAGACTTATACCAGAAAATGAAAGGAATCCTAAACCAACATGGCTACCATTCCATACTTCAACACTTCGGAACCGCCTTCACAGTACAACAAGACGACGAGCCGGAGCGACGAATACGTCCGAGCTCTGTAGGCATTATTTAGAGAGCAAACAGTCATCTGGAGTGTTTATCTGTCATGGAACGACCTGCCCAGTCACAGCACTCTCTGCTCTGGGATGAAGCATGGCGAAGTGTTTCAGCTGAATGTTTGGAGAAACGGACTGTCCGGATGGAACATTTGGATTTGTTTGATCGAAGTAAATCTTCATACTGTTACATTAACAAGTTTGTTGCATAGAAATAAAAGGAACATGCATGTGTGTCTCTCAAAGAACATAAAAGACACTTTGTTTCCACACTTATTTAACATCGTCTCCGAAGTGCTTTCTCCGTACTCACTATCGGTTCATTATTCTTCTCTCCTCTGCTGAAGAAAGAGAGAGAGAGATGTTTGTTACACACTCATGTTAATAATGAGCTGAATATGTTGTGTGTTGGAAGGATCTTTTCTGAAAATGTGCCTTATGTAAATTTTGGATTGTGGGGCAAAAAAAACACAGTCTCTGAACGTATTCCTCAGAACGTGGTGTTTGGGGAACTTTTTTATTATTAAACACTTTAAAATATAAAAATCTTTTTAATTATCTATGCAGAATGTTCTTATGCAGTATAATAAATACTTTTGTATCTAGTAAATAGACTCCAGTCCATTTTATACTGCATGCAATCTTCCCAATGTGTCCTTATATATGCAAATACACTCCTGTATGGATTAAATAACTCTCTTTGACCTGTTGGATATTCAGGAGTGTGTTTGTTCATGTTGCTGGTCCGCCTTCTGAATTCCAGTCACGTTTTCTTGACAAATGACAGCAGTTGAGTTTACAGGCTCCCCAGAAATGCTACCATACGACGTCTGTGTATAATAAAAGATGTTTGCTGATTTAAAATGCATGTGCCAATGATCTGCAGATGGTTTGGAGCAGATAATGCAATCCAGGCCAGATGACTTCCGTGTGTGTGTGTGTGTGTGTGTGTGTGTGTGTGTGTGTGTGTGTGTGTATGTTTGTGCGTATCGGCATGACAAGTAGCCTGCATAAGGTTGTCAAAGTACCTAATTGTCATCATTATCATCATCATCATCATTGCTGCTTTTTCTTACTTTTTTTTTTTTCTCCATAGCATGTCAAAGACATCATTCTGCAGTCCAACCCTCTTCTGGAAGCCTTCGGGAACGCCAAGACGCTGAGGAACAACAATTCGAGCCGATTCGTAAGCGTTCTACCTTCTGCAGTGGCTTTATGGATGAAAGAGCGAGTGCTCTAAAAGTCATATGGTTTACTAAATCTGAAGCTCAGAGAGCTTCATGGGGACGAAAGAAAACAGAAGGAACTTCCAGTTAAAATAGAACGAGGGAGAAAAAGAGGCAAGAGCAAGGGAATCCTATTATTACCCTCTCTTTTCTCTTTCTGGCTGCATTATGCGTGTGAAACGGGGCCAGCTGAAGTCAATGGCTGGAAACAGAGAAGAGACAGAGGGTAGGGTGGATCCAGGTTTGGAATTCAGAGGCCAGGCTGATATATGAGCGTGAGCATACTTCACAATATATAAGGGAGAATGACATGCACAGTTATTGTGAACTCGTGGACATGAATCACTCTATTTCTCTGCTCGTTTTAGTCACTGCAGAGAGGTGTGCATTGGCTGTTTGAGACCTGTTTGTATTGGAATGGAAGCAAAGAGCAAAAATGAATGGAATAATAGCCTGTTAGATTTATCCCAGCTCTCTAACTTTAATCTGAATTTCATGATATTATTCCAAATACTATTAATACCCTTCCCCTAGCCCGAATCCACAACCATACAACCCTTAACCCCCTAACCCCCAGCCCTCCTACCATAACCCTAGACCTCAACCACCCAACACTAATCCCCAACACTCTAATCCTATTCTTAACCCACAAGAACCCAACCCTAACCCCTAACTCCCAACCATAACTCCCTAATCCCTTAACC
>JAAIIK010000009.1:588685-599771 GCA_014706435.1 Silurus glanis
CACACACACACACACACACACACACACACACACACACACACACACACATACACAAGTAATAGTTTAATGATCTTTGCTTTTTGTTTTCTCACCCCAGAGTGAAGCATCAGGTGGAGTATCTTGGTTTAAAGGAAAATATCCGAGTGAGACGCGCCGGCTACGCTTACAGGAGAGTCTTCCGCAAGTTCCTCAACAGGTACAAAAAAAAATGCATCTTCACTCGACTCAACAGAGCGAATTCAAGCCTGGAAGACGTGCAAATGATCAAGTGTTGTGTTTTGGCTCTAGATCAGACTCGTGTCTGAGAGAGCTGTGGAAAAGTGTAGTGAGACCCAGAGAGGAGAAAATGAGAGCAATTTAAGAACGTCTGAAGGAGTAGCGGTGAAATGGAAAATGGAAAAGAGGTTCATGCTTAAGGCATGAGGAGCGTAAATGTGAAAAAAAAAAAGGTTGTGGACACCTGGGTATAAGATCTCATTCCACATTTAGTCCCCATTTGCTGTTATAATAAACTTCTGAGAAGATGTTTTCACTAGATTTTGTGGAAATTTGTGAAGATTCATTCAGCCAGAAGGATGTTAGTAAAGTCAGCAGAAGATCTTCCACTCCAATCTTCATGGACCTGACTTTGTGCACATTATCATGCTGGAACAGGTTGGGGTCTTCTGATTGGAAGGTCATGGGTTCAAATCCCGGCACTATCAGGAGGTCACTGCTGGGCCCTTGAGTTAGCCCTCAATTGCTCAGCTTAGCTTTATAGCTGTGAATGTAAAACGTGATAAGAGCAGTGGTGGTTCAGTGGTTAACACTTTGGGTTACTGATCAGAAGGTTGGGGGTTAAGCCCCGGCATCTCCTGTCTGCCACTGTTGGGCTTCAACCCTCTGTGCTCCAGATGTGTGCCATATTATAGCTGTGACCCTGTGCTCTGACCCAATCTTCCTGACAAGCTGGAATATGCAATAACCTTATGGAAATTGGTTGCTCAGTGGTTGCCGATAAGAAGGTTGTGGGTTCAAACTCCTGTATCACCAAGCTGCTACTGTTTGGCCCTTAATCAAGGCCCTTAACCTTCCGTGCTCCTCTGTTTAATGGCTGACCCTGTGCTTTGACCCCAGCTTCCTAACAAGGAATATGGCTTTGGGTCAGGTGTCCTCTCTGGGTTCTTTCTCAGTTTCTTGGATGGTCAGGGGTTCAAGCCCCAGCACCGCCAAGCTGCCAATGTTGGGTTCATGAGCAAGGCACTTAACCCTCTCTGCTTCAGGGGCTTTTTCTTAGATCTGCCAAATGTCGAACAGGACCGAGTTATTGCGTGTCCATGATCCGCTCACTGACCCAGCTTCAAAATAAGGTTCTGATTATCAAGGTGAAAATCCACTGGTGACTGAGGTTGAAGAAACTGTGGTGTGTTATTGTCTGCTGAAATATTCCTACCCCCCTTGTGGGGCAGACACAGTTTCCATTCACACTGCTGCCATTTGATTTCTCCAGCCATTTGAGAACACACCCATCACCATCCTGGGTGTGTGTGTACACACACACACTCAGTCACACAGAGTTCCTATTTTATTGGTCCGTCTGCTCTGGGTGGACAGCTATAGGCACCAGACGCATTTCTATACATCGTCTTGAAAGGCTAATTTGTATTCAGGCTGTTCGCCTTGTCACGCCAAAAGGCTCTGAAATGCCACATTTATATACGTAGTTCATGAATTAAGTGCTATATTCTATACAATGATATACTGTGCAGGTAATTGGATAATGGCATGACGTTTTTCGCTCGGAAACAATGGTCTTGTGTTGAAATGGAACAATGCCAGCTTTAATTCAAATGTGTTTAAAGATCTGGGGGATAAACAGTGATCGTATTTCCAGGAATATCCATACGAATTATTGAAAATGGAGGAAAAGTATTGGTGCATCTTAGTTTTCCAGGCATATGTGGGTCTTTCCCAAAATGTTCCTACAAAGTTGGAGGCACACAATTGTTTTTGGGTGCAGGAGAAATGTTCCCTTCATTTAAACTAGGAGATTCGAACCCGTTTCGCAAAATCTAGTGGAACATCTTCCCAGGAGAGTGGCGCTTATTATAGGAGCAAATGGGGACTTAACGTGGAATTGGATGTCCAAAAAGAAGCACATACCGATCTTATGGTCAGGTGTCCACAAAACTAGTTATATATATAGTTTGCTGTATTAATGTCTTGTTTTATTTACAATTGCAAACATTTACATTTATGGCAGACATCCTTATATAGAGAGACATTCATACCCCTGAGCAGCTAGAGGGTTAGGGGCCTTGCTTAGGGGCCAGGAGTCGCATCTTGGTGTGGCTGGGATTCGATCTCACACAGCTGTGTGGTTGTCGTGTACTCCAGCAAGCACTTTTTCCCATTATCTTCTTCGTCTATTTTTAGGTACGCTATCTTGACGAAAGAATCGTGGCCGGCGTGGCGTGGAGACGAGAAGCAGGGCGTCCTGCATCTACTGCGCTCTGTCAACATGGAGCAGGACCAGTACCAACTCGGACGCACCAAGCTCTTCATCAAAGCACCTGAATCGGTACGAGTCCCTGTTTGGTCTGTGTCCAACGAACCGAAAGCGATCGATAGTTAGGATGGGTGTGTGCTGCAAATGCTTGTTTCTTTACCCCAAATGTAATCGATCAAGAAACTGGAGAACACAGAAGAAATGTACAGGAGAGACAGCTGGGATCAGCGAGAACATGATTAAATCTCTACAGAGAGTAACACGAGCTTAGGGTCAAACCAGAGATCCGGGAACTGATGAGCAAATCCCTCAGATGAACTCAGTTCTATTTTAATTCGTTCTTCTTCTGTGGAATGTTTTTTTGAGGTGTGAGAGTAATAATTTAGCAATGTAGGCTACAATCTTCTCTTACTCACCAGTACACTAACCTCAGATAAACAACTGTTGGTGGATCCACTACCTCTCGCCCTTATTCTGTACTTTTCACTTGGTTCCTATAAAATGTGTACAATAGCCGGTTATCGGCGATGTCGTGAGGGAACCTTTGATACGTCTGAATGTAGTAACAGTGTGGAAAGACCTTTCAGGAAGTCAGCGCTCCACCAGCAGCACTGAGTCAACATCACTGAGGGAAGTCCACATGAGTGTGTGTCTGTAAAGAAGGACCTCTTGTTAGGACACAACCAGGGTTTCTGTTCATGGTATGCTGTATATGAAAGATCTGCCTGTGAATTTACTCTGAGGTCACTGTTGACATTTGCACACACTTGTTCACAAGTACACACACACACACACACACACACACATGGAGAAAAAGTTTTTTGTCATTAATGCTTATCCAACTGAAAGGCAAAAACACACAAGAATTGACAGTGAATTTAGACTTTGGAGTCCAAATGTGAAGTTTTTGTCTCTAAACAAAGAACTTGTGCAAGACGGAGAACAGGAGAGAAGATGTGATCAGATTCCCTCACCCCCACAATCACACATGGAGGTGGAAGACCTGAACATGGCCACCATTCCATACTTCAATTTTGTCTGGACTGCGTTTTATCAAAACCGACTTCACCATACAAGACGATGAGTCGAAGGTTCTGTGACGTACGTCCGGGTTCTGTAAGCGTCATTTAGAGAGCAAGCAGTCGTCTGCAGTGTTTATCTGTCAGGGAACGACCTGCCCAGTCACTACACCTAAATCCTAATGAACTGCTCTGGGATGAACTGATCACAAGAAAAACATCTAGTGAAGAACAACTTTGGCAAGATTTACAAGAGGCACAGCAAAGTATTTCAGCTGAGTGTTTGGAGAAACGAACTGTCAAGAGCGTGTAAAGCTGTTCTTCATGCTAAGGGAGGATATTTCAATGGAAACATCTGGACATTTTATAGATACGTTTTGTCAAAGAAAATCTACATACAATTACATTACTGAGTTTGTTGCAGGTAAAAATCTGTAGAAAATACTAATTACTTTCACAGGTGTGTTTAGATTTCAGCCGCCAGCTCACAAGGAGTTCGTAGAAAAAAGTGTGTGTGTGTGTGTGTGTGTGTGTGTGTGTGTGTGTGTGTGTGTGCTTACCCAACTGAAATATTAAGTGGGAGGGACTTCTGAACCACTCAGGCTCTAAAAACAAAACTCCCTCTCAGATAAGGGCTGACACAGACTAATTAATTCATGACTAGTTGTGAGTTTGTCAGCTGTATGTGTGTGTGTGTGTGTGTGTGTGTGTGTGTGTGCATACGCGCTCTGATGTGTGCCAGAATGAACTCTGTGATCTCTCAGAGTGCTGATGTATGGCACTTTTGTGCTGTGTTTGTGTCTGAGCTGTCAGACCCTCAGACTGTAAAAGCTCAGGATCAAATATAAAGCTTCTGAAATTCTGGTGCGAAAGAAATATTTTTATTTTATGACTCTCATGAGGAATCTCCAGATCTGTGTGTGTGTGTGTGTGTGTGTGTGTGTGTGTGTGATAATAAGGGAACAGTGTGTTCAGTCTGGAGTTCTCCAAGCTCCAAGAGCCGAGTAGAGCACCAATCCAGCCCGATTCTCCTGGCATGTATAGAAGGAAAGATGGAATGATGAACCTATCACAACATGAGGAGCTAGCGAGACGTATCTGTGAGATCATAGCGCTTGACACCGAGCACACGTCTTCGTGTTGTGATTAAATGCCAGACGAGACACCTGGAGACACCTGTCTTCGGCTCACTAATGAAGCTCCTGTATGGAGTGACCTTTCTAAATATTATTATTATTATTATTAAAATCTCTGTTCTGGACTTATTTCAGCAGCTGGTTCTCGAAAGGTTCTGGAGATCTGTGTTCTGGATAGTATGAACTCCTTTCCACACTTAGTAGTTCATTCATAATAAGCAGCAGATCTGGCAGATGGTTTATTCCTGCAGTAAAAGATCTGAGTTGCCATATTTTCTTTTTTATAACTCAAGTATAGCGAGTCAGACATGTTCGGTTTGCAATGGTTGTGTCTTTGGAGTGTAATGTAACAACAACGAGATGGAAAGTATTGTTCAAATAGGTTCGGATCTCCATATTTATCCCTGTCAAGCAATGTTCCTGGTAGATGTCTATGAGAATTATGTTTGGGAGAAGAAATCCCTTTTTTTGGACATCCTATTCCACATTTATTCCACATTTGCCCTTAAACTCCATTCTTCTGGGACGATTTTCCACTAGGTTTTAAAGTGTGTTTGTGGAGATTTGGGGGGATTCATTCAGCTACAAGGTTGTTAGTAAAGTCAGGTACTGATGTAGGTGAGAAGGTGAGGGTTCCTGGGGGTGCTGTCAACATTCACATTCATCCCAAAGGTGTTCGATAGGGTTTAAAACTCTATAGCAGGCCAATTAAGATCTTCCACTTCCACTTCCACTTTCTGTGTAAAGCAGATCTTCATCGAGCAGGCTTTGTGCACAGTGGCATTGTCATGCTGGAACACGTCTGGGTCTTCTAGTGCAGGTTTTATTCTAGCACATCTAAAGACATCCTATACAATGATGTCCAATTTTGTGATAACAATTCGGGTAAATAATTCCTATGTCTGAAAAAGTGAGGTAATATACAATACTTTTGCCAATACAATCTCTACATGAAGCACAAATGATGGCAGATGGCAAAGCTAACGACACTCCTGTTTCTCCACAGCTCTTCCTCCTGGAGGAGACGAGGGATCGCAAGTTTGACGGCTATGCAAGAGCTATCCAGCGCGCCTGGCGCCGGTACATCGCTCGCAAGAAATACGTGCAGATGAGAGAGGAAGGTGAGCATCACCAGCTAACTGATGGCCTGCAAGGTCACACAAGGTCACACGGGTCACTGAAGAGGGAAATTGAAACCACCGCTGGCTTATAGGACTAACATGTAGGCTATTTGTGTACAAGTTGAGGTTTCAGTGGGTTTCCTTTTCTTCTGCGTATCAAACACAGATTTTGATCTCGTTTCCTCATTTGCTGGTCAGGCTGAAGGACATAGAAACTTTTTGTCTAATCATCTTGGCTAAGAACCCTTAGACCTGAATCTGAATACCTCAGATGCAGTATCACTGAATATACCCTAAATCTAAAGGGATCTAAAGGGTTTTATAAGTGTGTGTGTGTTTTTTTTTTTTATCCTCAGCCTCTGACCTGCTGCTGAACAAGAAAGAGAGGAGGAGGCACAGCATAAACAGGAACTTTGTGGGAGATTACATCGGCATGGATGACCGGCCCGAGCTCAGGCAGTTCCTGGCTAAGAGGGAGAAGATCGATTTTGCAGCCACCGTCACTAAATATGACCGACGCTTTAAGGTGCCACAGACGTTATAACAGTAATGAAAGATCTGAGGTGCTTCTCAGTGAGCTTGTCAGGGAGTTGACAAATCCGGCTCAATCGTTGGATACTTCTAGTGCTCTGGAATGTTCATCCATAATCCATTACATACATCAGAGGGCACTGATGCCTACTAAAAATGTTCGCTTACTGGAAATAGTGTCATAGTTTCTGAAGCCTCTCAGTCTCTTTATCTAGAAGCCATTTGTTTGATTCTAACATTTTTTCTATTCTGATTTTAAGTGGATAATATTTGTTTGATGTTCTAGCTAGATTATGCTTTACCAGTGGAGTAAATGTATAACAGTATATGTACTTTACTGAAGTATTTCCATTTACGGAGAATTTGACTTGCTACTCAACGACATTTTGCGAAATTATTTTTAATTATGAGCGGATAAAAACGTAACTGGTTAAACACACAACAAGCCACCATTTAGGGTCGTTTCGAAATTGATTGGCGCTCAAAGAACCATGAGAGAAATGTGTCTAATCGCTAACGTAAAAAAACGTCGTCCTAATGGTTAAGGCATTGGATCGGAAGGTTCAAAAACAAGTTCCAGCACCATCAAGATCCCACTACTGATCCCTTGACCAAGGCATTTAACTGCTCAGTTGTATGTGGTTCTGAAAAAGGGGGTCTGCCTAATGGCGTAAATGAATCTTGTTCCAATATGACAATGCCTCTGTGCACAAAGCCAGCTCCATTATGATACATAGGATGACGTGAAAGATCTCCCGCTATAGAGTCCTGACCTTCACAATGACTGCAAACCCGTGTACGAGAGGTTGAGCCGAATGAGACGCACCTTTAGCGTCACCGTTTCTGTCTAAAATTTCATTCTACACTTCATCAGGGATTTACATCGTCGTGAGATTGTTAGTTAAATCAGGTTCTTCCTATCAAAGCATCTTCGACTATTCAGGGTCACCATATAGTCTGCATTATATATTACAAATGACCCAATCAAATTCGGGTTGTTCATGCGAAAAAAAATTGATTCTCATACTAAGGAAGTCCATGTGAAAAGGCTGATTAGCCTGACGAAGGTAAACATTAGCTGACTAACCTCAAAGAGGACATTTTTGCTTTCCTGGATTTGGTTTTAAATGAACTCAGTGTCCAGTCACGTTCACGGTCACGGAGTCTCCTCACATGACGTGCCTCACACGACCTTTCATGCGTCACGTGCTGGTTTTCTTTTTGTGTTGTTCTTGTTGCAAATCTCTGATGTCAGACAGCGACACACTGAGAAAACAATTTTATTTTTGAATGTGTGTGTGTAGCTTCCTTGGTTGAGCTCAGACTGAAACCGTCTACACACTGATCATGAAGACTGCTGCCGGAGTCGAACTTTATGTGCCATCAAATGCATCGGCTTTCATACATGGCTGCCTAGGATTCCAAATCCCAATACACACGTGCACGTCTGCAGTCATTCTCACACTGATTAGTCCCAGAAACAGGTCACAGGGCATATCATTCATTCATTCATTCATTCATCTCACTGCGAAGTATACGCCCAAACGTCCCCAAAATTTAATCTGTGAGGGACACATCATTTTTTCGTTCTTTAATGGGGTTTCGGGTCGTTCTGTAACAGAAAATGACTAGCTGAAGTGACTAGCAGTATTATTTTGGAGATTTTATTATGATTTTGAATGTATTTATTACGCCTCCGAATGCTAGATTAGTTTATTATTTTGTTCTGCACCGTACAAATGAGCATTAAATTATGAGTGATATATCGCCTATTAAAAGAGCATTATTATTTTAATAATGACCTTTTTTTACGTATTCATTGCTATTAAAATCAAAACATTTACTTATGTATATGGCTGGTGGGTGAATCAAACAAATAATTATGCTATGTCGACCGATAGTGGATTTAGGCGATAACTGACTCATTAACAGATCAAATGGATACTGGATAAAAACAAACTTTGTAATGAATAATTTTATTATTAATAAACGATAAATAATAAATATAATATAGAGCTCTCCGTGCAGCATGCAGTCTCGCTTGTAAAAACAAACAGCACGTGCTGACAGTGATTCGCCTCTAGAGGCCGCTATCGTAATGACAGCGGACTGGAAGCCGGAAAAACTATCGGCAAGGATTTTAGTAGTTTGAATGGCAACCATTATGATTAAATACAGATATGATATGAGTAAAAAATATATATTTAAAATGACATTTATAAAATATGTCTCTGGCATATTACATGCCAATGAATCTTACAGTTTATTGCTATTGTTTTCTTTTGACAGGGTATTAAACGAGACTTCATCCTCACGCCGAAGTGTGTGTACCTGATTGGGAGAGAGAAGGTGAAGCAAGGTCCTGAGAAGGGCCAGATCAAAGAGGTTCTCAAGCGTAAAATCGACGTGGACAAGATCATGGCTGTTTCTCTCAGGTAATATATGAAGCACGGTTTCTCACTGTGTGTGTGTGTGTGTTTGTGTTTGAAAGAGAGAGATATAATAGGTTAACTAGTCAATCATTAAACAGCGCTGAGTTAATATTTAGAGAGTGGGTAAACATACCTTAATCCGTAATCAGTGGTAAATGTCACAGGGTAGAGAAAAGTCACACGTGATTTACACCATATTTATTATTGTACTCGCATTACCTCAGAGAATCAGAGCTGAAATCTTTCTTACTGCAGAGCTCTCGCATGTTCTAAATGATGTAGTCTGAGGAACTGGAGAGATACATTTAGAGCTTCCACTTCATCAGCCATCAGCATCCCCATGTGTACACTACATTCACAAAAGTACCTGGGGTACCTGGTTTTTCTAGCCATGTGTACATGGGTTGGAGTGGAAGATCTCCTGCTATCAGGACTTGACTTATATCCTTGTGTAGTCATCCTTGTGCACAAATCTACACAAAATCTAGTGGAACATCTTCCCAGAAGAATGGTGGATTTGGCGAGTAGAGAGTTTTGAAATGCTTATCTGCTCAGCATGGTTGTAAAGAGTGGTTATTTGAGTTACTCACGGTCTCGTGAACAGTTGATAACCTCTAGAAATACTGATGAATCTATAATGAATGAATTATACACTATATTGTCAAAATATGCGTTCACTCGAACTTGGAAACCCAAACCTGTTCCAGCATGGCAATGCCCCTGTGCACAAAGCCAGCTCCATGAAGATCTGCTTTACTTGGTTTGAAGAGGAAGATCTTGAGTGGCCTGAGTGGCCCTACTGAGCAGCTTTGGAATAAATTGGAACGCTGACTCCCCCCCCAGGCCTCCTCACATCACCAACATCGGTACCTGACTTTACTGATGAACACAAATGTCCACATGCACACTCAAAAATATAGTGGAACATCTTTCCAGAACAGTGGATTATTAGTGCACATTGGGACCAAATGTGGAATGCGGTGCGCAAAGTGAAGCATTTACCATATTTAAGACCAGGTGTCCGCAAACTTTTGGCAATATAGTGTATATATGAATTATATGAGGTTGGGTCGAGGACAAGGATGGGTTCCATTTAGAGTCTGGTTCCTCCCAAGGTTTCTTCCATGTTTATCGTTTTGGAGATTTTGTTTCCTCAACGTTATCGGGATAAACTTCAACGTGACAATGTCCAATGTTAAAATATCAGCGCGAGTTGAATTGGGGTTATCGTCCGAGCGTTCTAATCAACAAGGGCTTTCCAGCTGCAGAACAGATGCTCGTGAGATGTTCTGATTTTGATGTGTGCACATTTTTTTTTAATCCTTATTGAAATCACTGTTTTGACCTTTAATGTGAACAATTCAAACCACTGGAGTTCTTATTTTGTGTCTGCATGATTTTATTTTTCTATATGGCTGATTGGACAATAATTGCAATAACAAGCAGGTTTTTTTTTGTGTGTAAAAGTGGCTGAAAAACGCATGTGTTGTCTTCCTGCCGTCCTTGTTCTCGCCGTTCAGCACTCTTCAGGATGACTTCCTAATCCTTCACGAACAGGAGTATGACAGCCTTCTGGAGTGTGTCTTCAAAACGGAGTTCATCAGCCTGCTGTCGCAGAGATACGAGGAAAAAAACAAAAGGAAGCTGCCTCTCAAATTCGCCAACACGTGAGTCTTCGTACCCCGAGTTCGATGATCGACTCGTTTCTAAAAAAAAGGGGGGTTGACGATTTAATTGGTTTGCTTCTGATGTTCAGATTGGAGATGAAGCTAAAGAAGGAGAGCTGGGGGCCGTGGAGCAACGCCGGGTCTCGGCAAGTGCAGTTCATGCACGGTCAGGGAGATACAGCTACGTTGAAACCCTCCAACAAGATGCTGCAGGTCAGCATCGGCCCAGGCCTTCCTAAAAACTCACGTGAGTATCACGCTGTCATTCTGAGAGTGTAGAGTTTTACACTGGAAACTTCTTCACCCCCTGACTGGTCTGTTCTGTAATCAGAAGTGTATCAGCTGTGTTAGGAGCGTGATGTGGGAATGTGGGTGGAACGAGAGTAGGATTACTTTAGACTTTGGAACTATAAAACTCCTTCTGGCATCTTTGTTGTTATTGTGTATTAGTAATAAAGTGCTGTGTGTAACTGAGTGTATTGTTTTCCAGGTCCCACTAAGAAAGGCGCCAGTATGAACCGTTCCAGCACAGTTAGAACTCACCAGAACATTCCAACACGGGTCGCTCCCGGCCCTCCAGGTAACACGGGAAACACACAGGAAATACATACAGACCGACAGACAGACAGACACAGATAGATAGATAGATAGATAGATAGATAGATAGATAGATAGATAGATAGATAGATAGA
>JAAIIK010000009.1:608907-619809 GCA_014706435.1 Silurus glanis
TATATATAAAATATATATATATAAACATAATTTTATAGCACTGTTTTATTAATTTTAGTAGAATTTAGAGTATCACAAATCACATATCACAAACAGAAAAAAAATATCTCTTTTTTTAAATTAAAACTAATATGATAAAAGGTTTTTGTTTTCTTTTTTTTTTTTTTTTTTTTTTTTTTTTACATTTTAAACGTTTATAATTATTTTCAAAACCCTGTTCCCCTAGATGGAATAAATCGACCAAAGTATGAATAAGAGATGTAGATGTTTTAGATGTTTTAGACGTTTTATGTGTGATTTGAAAGAAAAGCTTAGATGTCAATCAGATACAGGTTTTTTTTTTTTGTTTTGCGGTCGTCAAGCAGTCGCAAAAGTGTCGCAAAAAACAACAACAACAACATGGCAGTTTTGGAAAACTACTGTAGGTATATATATAATTTTTTTCCTCCACCGTTATTACGACAAAACCCCGCCACTTACGGCATTGAAATAAAAAAATAAAAAAATAAAAAAATAATAATTGGCAGTCAATCCGCCCAACGAGCGAGGAAAACGCTTTATAGACCAATCAGATTAAATAAAACGTAATTCCGTGATCCAGGGAGCCAATGAGCGTGTTGTAGGCGGGATTTATTTATATTTTACCCCCTCCCCCCTTCTCTCAGAGTAGAACGGTTAATTTGCATATTCTGGGTCTGCGGGGTGTCATGGACGCCGCACTGAGGCGGGAATGGGGACTTCGGCTGAGAGCCGACGGCGAGCGGCAGGCGGGTCGGCGCTCCGGTTGACGAAAAGATAAAGGGAGAAAGAAAGGGAAGAAAAAAAGGGAAGGAGGGAAAAAGAAGAAGACGGCAAAGTCAAAGTGATTTTTTTAAACCGTTTTTTTTAGTACCGGATTCTCGAGATAACGATAGAGCTTAGCCTAGCATAGCTTAGCATAGCTTTGCTAACCGCAGGCCTCTTTTGGGGTTTCTCCCCCTCCCCCTCAATTTCCCCCCTCCCCCTCCCATTTCTCCTCGTGACGTTTATCACTTTTTTTTTTCTTTTTTTCATGCTTATTATTTTCCGGTCCGCATGCGCCCTGGGAGCGGGTCGGAAAGAAGCACGGCGTCGTTCAGAGTGAAACCAGGTAACACACTACTTCGGTGTATACATCTATATACGTATTTATATGTTTATATGTATATAATCACGCTCTGAAGACCGACTACCTATTGTTTGGCTCCTGGAGACGCTGATCTCGAGGCCCTCTCTCTCTCTCTGTGTGTATGTGTGTGTGTGTGTGTGTGTGTGTGTGTGTGTGTATATATATATATATATATATGTAATGTGTGTGTCCGACATTCATCTCTCCGCCTGTTCCTTATTTTTTCCCCCTCATCCGATTTTCTCTCAAATCATTTCTCAAATGTTCTATAACACCCCTGGTTTAAATTCACCTCCCCCGAAGTGTAAAGGCTTTTATTTCCCTTCTCAGCAAACCCCCTCAAGCCCTCGACTACAGAAATGGAGTTAATTTTACATCCGTAGTTATGTGTTTGAAACGATTTAATGCGTATCATGGGTATGTTTTATGTCTAATGTGTTTGGAAACGCGAATACGTTGTGTTTTTGTGGTTTCAAGCTCTGTGTTTGGGTATACTTTAAGTCAGGCCACACCACACGTTGTTTTGTCCATCCGCCGAGCCAGGCATTAAAATAGTGCGCTGCGTAGTACGGTTCTGATACACCATGGAGTCCTGAATAGGGGTTTGGCCAATATTGTGGATTTTTTTTATTGCGTATAGAGGTTTATATCTATGTGTGTGTGTGTGTGTGTATACATATATATGTATGTATGTGTGTGTGTGTATATATAGATAATGAGTCACTCTGATTTATGCATACAGATAATTTTTTTATAGTGACTAGTATAGAGTTTCGATTCCTCTATTAAAAAGAAAATGCATGCAAAATATACGATTAAACAACTCGCTGTGTATCGCAGTCTAAAGTATGTCATCGAACACACACACACACACACACACACAACATGGTCCTCAGACAGCATGCAGCAGAATGTCGCCTGTGTCATGTGTTTTGCTGACAGCGAGGTAACTCGACATCTATAGGATCTACACAGCGATCCTCCAGAGAGGGAATTACAGCTCTCTCGCAATCCTCTACGTTCCGAAATCTGTATCCACCTCGGTGCCGGGGGGCGTTGTTGTCAGTGGTGGCCCCCACGGGCACAAGGAGCACTCTGGTTCCTTGGCTCAGCGGCACAGAGCGGGATCCAGAGTTGAACTCCCGGAGGAGCTTAGGACGACAGTGCACATCTCACTAGTGGCATCTCCATCACCACAGCCACCCCCCTAAACACACACACGTGTAGGTCGTAGTCTAGGCTTGACATGGTGTATTTAAAATATAATGCTCTGTGGTAGGTGAAGATTCTGGTTTGTTTAGGGAAAGGAGGGAGAAATCATGTCTTTTAGTTGCTAAACAATTGTGAGCAGTTTTTAAGAAAATTTTCTAGATCGTGAGCTTCACTGATGGTTGATTATCTATTTCTAATCAGTGCCTGGCAAAATATTTGTGGACACCTGACCATAAGATCCACTTTTTTAACACCCTGTTCCAGATTTGAAAGACATATACATACACACACACACACACACACACTCTTCTGAGATGATGTTCACCTAGATTTTGGAGTGTAGGAAAGTCAGGTTCTGATATAGTTGAGGTGAGAAGGCCTGGGTAAAGACCATGTAAAGCATAGCTTCATCGAGCAGGAATTGTGCATGTTCATGCTGAAACAGTAAGGAATCTTAAAGTAAAGGAAAAATCTAATCCTACTCCTTCCATATATTGTTTATTCATGTTTGACATCCAGGTTATTGTTGTAGCCCAAGGCTTATTGAAGCAGGCTTCACACTTTAGTGTGTGTATGGATATTGTCTACACAATGCCACCACTGCGCTGAACAGAGAGATCGTGGGTCTCTTTAACAGCTGGCTGCTTTCATAATTTATGGAAACGCAGAGCTGCATTGGAAGTGTTGTGCTCCCTTGGTGACACAGACACAAGAGAGAGTTTGCTGGTTTATTTGGCTCAGAATTATTTTCCTCAGTGACTGGGGGTGTGTGTAGACGGATGCTAAATAGAGGAGGGATTGCATTCACATTGATGAGATTATTCTTACGGGTATTGATAACCGTTAAGTAATGCAATCCTTTTTTCTTGCCATGACAGGAATAATTACGTTGGACGATTGCTTTAAGTTCTGTTATTTTATAGCTCACAGTCCTAGTGCATAGTCCTTCTCGAGTATAAGTACAAGAGGAGTTTTATGGGGGTTGAGCAGCTTTTGTATCTCTTGCAACGACATCAGACAGCTGTCAGAAAATAGCTAAGCTGTTAGATCTCGGTTTTTTTTTCCTGTGTACGCATATTGTCAAATTAAAAGAAGCCCAGTACAGAGGCTCGTAATGTCCCCAGCTCCATTATCTTGTATATTTTCCCCTTGATTTATTACATTAATAACGGCCAGAAGGCATTACCCAGCAGATAGGTGTGGGATTGTTTTCTCAGTGTGTATATAAAACCTGGGTTGACCTTACTGTAATTCAGTGAAGACCTGACTTATGAAGAATGATGCAAAACTATTTGTATTGTACTTCAAATGTGGTGCTCAGTTGTATTAAAGCCACACGGACCATTGTTTTCCTTGTTTCTAGACAAATTCATCATATTTGCTTGTTCCTTTTTCCCTCTCATGCAGCTGCGGGATCACCGGCCTGCTGATGACATAGGAACCGCCGTGTTGGTATTGTTTCCAACGACTCGCGATGAAGAGTGAGGTCCAGACCGACGCACGCCGCAAACAGGACCCGCTGAAAGGGCCCCTGGTCAATCCCGAGCCCATGGAGACGGCCAAAAGTTTTCCCTCGGAGGTGGAGGTGATCGGCAAGGCCGCAGGAGATTTCACAACGCTGTGCGCCGAGACGAGGCATCGACCCCTGAGAGACTCCGGAGTACGCAGAGACACCGAAAGGAGCCGGAAGAAGCGAAAAAGCCAGCAGCCTGGACCCTCGGATTGCTCTCTGAAGGAGGGGAGGCTGAGCGAACCGGCGATTCCTCCACCCCGCCTGGAGACCCGCAGCGAGGACGAGCGAAACGTAGAATCCTCGTTCAGCGACTGCGCCTCCTCTCCGTCGTCCAGCCTGCGCTTTGGCGATTCGGACACTTTGAGCTCAGAGGAAGACGGTCGGCATCAGCATCACGTTAAACCCTCATCCGCCAGCGCAGGGGGAGGTGCAGGAGGAGGAGGAGGTGGAGGAGGAACAGGCCCAACGCGTACTCTCCTGAGCCGGACTCGAGCCAGCAGGTCACACAAATGGGCACGCCTTGAAAACCCCGAGGCCAGTCACGTAAAGCGGCCGTGCCTGAGCTCGCCACGGCAGCTCAACAGGAAGCGATTTGCAAAGGGCGGTAGCGGAGCTCAGCGCACTCCGAAGCAGAAGGAGCGCCTGCTGCTGCAGAGGAAAAAGAGGGAGGTGATCGCACGCAGGAAATATGAACTCTTACACAGCAGCAGTAGCTCTAGCGAAGAGCTGACCTCCGACTCCTCCTCGTCTTCTTCCACCGAGGGGGACGATGAGCTGTACGTGGGAGTGAGCAGCAGCCCTGGCGGTCAGATGAACAGCACCAACGTGGCCTCAGGTAAACCACAAACCTGGTCTCAGCTATGGAAATGTCTATGAAATCTCTGTTTTTAGAGTTTTTGAGATTATTTCAGAATCCCCCACCTTATGCCTTTTGCACCTTATGCACTCTCTACTGGCTGCTATTGGGCATTTGGGCAACTGCCAGTTACCAAGGTTTCACTTGTACTATTAGGCAAATATCTACAGAACAAAACCAATCATTTGACCAGCAGTTAAATGTCATCCCTTTGACAAGAAAGATTCTGTAGGACAATCAATATCTACTTGATTCAAAAAGCTTGTGGACATCTGACCGTAAGATTGGTGTGTGCTTCTTTTTAACCGTCCCATTTGTCGTTATTATAACCTCCACTCTTTTGGGAAGATGTTCCTCTAAAGTTTGGAGTGTGCTCACTAAGATTTGTGTCAGCTACTGGTGTAGGTGTAGTCAGTGTTCTAATTAATCCCAAAGCTGTTCGGTAGGGTTCAGGTCAGAGTTCTATAGCAGGAGATCTTTTACTACAACCAATGTAAAGTATATCTTCAAGGAGCTAGCTTTGTGCACAGGGGCATTGTCATTCTGGAACCAGTTTGGATCTTGTAGTTCAAAATAAAGGGAAATTTCATGCTACCGCATATTGTGTGCCTCTTAATTTAGGGTAATATTTTGGGTCACATATGGCTGGAAAAGTCACGTGTCTCTATCCTCTTGTCCATATAATGTGCACTTCATGGTTTTTGCGGTCTGTTAGTTCAAACCGCTTGCTTTACTGGAATTGAACTGTGAAAAACAGACACTTCTATTTTCGGGAAATCAGACACTTCAAATTGACTCAAGAGCAGCAGGTTGGACCAAAATGTGTGGAATGTGTGTGGGCTCTTGCCTCGCCCTCATTGATACAAGCTAGATTTATGTTACTGTTCATTCATCATGTAAAAACTTGATTCTATTGCATCGCTTGCACTAGTTGATTGACTGCTTTCAATGCAGATCACCAGATTTTGTTAACAGTAGATGTACAGGTGCAGGTGCATTTGGTAGTTAATGTCATTCCAAAGCCGCTCTTCCAAAGTCCTCATTTGTTCCCAACCGAAAGTTTTGGAATGGCCAGACCAATTCTATTGTTTTTGTTTTGAAACCCCTGGTGTGCATCAAACAGGTTGGCCTAGGAAAACCACAGCAATTGATGCCAAACTTTGTGAAAAAATCGGTCACCTACATCAATAACCTCCATGGAACAGTAGGTGCAGGTTAGGAATCTCAGTACACCTTTCAAGGAAACATCTGAGAGCAGTAATCTAGAGAATACAATGCAAACAACTTGTCAGAAGTGAAAGTGATGGCCAGATTGGAATTTGCAAAGAATTACAGAGAGATTTTGGAATTTAGCTTAATCTCTGCTGAAGTGATTGAAAGACCAAAGTGTGGAGAAGGAAAGGATTTGCTCATGATCCAAAACATTTAAGCTTCTTGGTCTTGCCTTTCTTTGGTCATGGGAGGTAGTGTAATGGCTTGGGCTGATTGGGCTTCTGCATCTGGAACAGATCATGTTGATTGATGATTGAACTCATGATGGGAGCAGCAGAATGAATTCAGAACTCTAGAGAAACATTGTCCTCCAGGTTTCAGTAAAATACCTTTAAGCAAGTTGGGAAGAACCTCATCATGCAGCAAACAGCAAAGGGCTTCATTTGGAGTGGAGGAATGCAGCGTTTAAGACTGCCCAAGTTATTCACCAGACCATAATCTGGTACTTATGCTCACCTACAAATCAGGCAGTCTGCCATCAAATGTCATGTTCTAAGTGGTTTAACACTTCTTGATGTCAATATGGAAATGAAAGCTGACATTCTTTTCATAGGATTGTCCTAACTATTCAGATTTTTCGATACTTTCTGAGTGTCTATCCCCAAATTTTCAACAACAAAGCATTACAGTAAACGGTACATGTGGTTACTTCCTCCCTAGACTTCTTGGCATTCATGTGTGATCAGACCCACCACACAGCATTAATGGTTCATTAGACCAAGTTCTCTCTTGCCATCTATGAAAGGACGAGTTATACTGGCTCAGAAATTTATATATGCGCGCACACCATATGGACAAAAGTTTGTGGACACCTCACACTAAGGTTTGTGTTTTTTGAACAACCCATTCCACATGTAGTCCTTTTTGCTCTTATAATAACCTACACGCTTCTGGGAAGATGTTCCACTAGTTTCTGGTTGTGGAGATTTGTGCTTATTCAACTGGTGTAGGTGAAGTGAGGAATCCTGGGGTACAGTCTTCATTGTTCAGTATGGTTGAGGTCAGAGCTCTATAGCAGGAGATCTTTCTTTCCAACCAGAGCAGAGGAGCATCATGGAGTCTGATCCTAGCCTGAATGTATATGTTCGAAATAAAAAATGTTCAACACTCCATAAACCCAAATTCGAGGGTAACGCGTCACAGCTGTTAGAACATGCTGCTGTCTGTGGTTCAGAAGCAGGCAGCTCAACACACTCTCACACCCACTACAGCGTTTCCTCGTCCAGCTGTTTGCCGTACTCATTACCAGTACAAGCGGAGGAGGCAAACGAAGGCCAGGGACTTTCTGAGCCATCTGTCACATGGAAAGGTTTGGCCTTCGGGTTTTCATGCGTAATTTTGTCCACACGCCTTCCTTATTAAGCATCGGAATTCTGACCTTTGAATCATAAATGCTTTATTTGTATAATTTGTAAAATCGGCCTGACCGGTTTTACTTTGGTGAAGTAACGATAGATATGACATTAGCAGAGACAAGATGTGGATCGAGGTGGATACATCATGTATTGAACGGATACAAGGTTCCTCCAGGACCAAGGTGCTACGTAAGACAAAACTGATTAGAACAAACACTTTTACCGAGCAGCAACAGACACCCGCGTTTTGGCCAACCTGTACAAGTTAACACAGTGACCATGCAGTAAACAGAGCCAAATAGGTGATAGTGCAGCTAATTGTCAGTTTAATAATACTTCCTGTCCATGTACAGCAGTTCAGCAGCAGTTACAGTGCAGAAATTGCATTGGGTGTGTTTGTGTCTGTGTCAGACCAGTCTCTTTGTGTTAAGTTATCTGATAAACGGGAATCAACACTTACACAGTCTGGTCATGAGGGCCCGACTGCTATGGTACTGCTTTCCAGACAACAGAAGGGTGAAGTGTGTGTGTGTGTGTGTGTGTGTGTGTGTGTGTGAGAGAGAGAGAGAAAAAGGTGTGTACGTGTGGTCAGCCATAATGCTGGTGACTTTGTGTGGTGGAGCAAAGAAAGGCCCAGATGATATTCTCAGCTGGTCTTTTCACATTTTGTAACCCGGCACTTTTATCTGGCTGGTCAGAACTGTAGAGATATCATTAATAAAAGATTGGAGACCATGAGGAGGTGGTTTTCAGGAGTCGCCTGCATGGATTTTGTGGTGATCATCGTTTATAAAGGACCAAAGGAATAAAGCACCGCTGCATCAGTCTCTTTAGGTAGAGAGGGCTGAAACAGTAAAGGCATTGTGGGATAATGAAATGAAATTATTGACCAACTCTTTCCAAAAGAAAATCTGATTTCAAAAACAGCACTTATGAACATTTGCATAGTTACTTAGTGTGTATGTGGTGGTTGCTGTTTTGTAAGGAGCCGGTTCATGTTATATAATGTGTTCTGGAAAAATGCTCTAACCTGGAATAAAAAATTCTGTATGTACTGCGTTAACGTTTTTGCACTTGATGATAAATGACTGCCGCATTGATATTTTCCCATTGGAAAGATGTTGATCCGCAAGGATCCGTTACAGAACCGAGACCAGCTCTCGGCATTCCGCTCGTTTTCATTCAAATGCTTGAATATATACATGCGTTGGTGTCTGCATTCGTATATATGCTATATGGACAAAGGTTTGTGGACACCTGATCATAAGTTGTGAAAGTGTCCTTTTGAACAGCCCATTCCATATTTAGTCTCCACTCTTGGAAGATGTTAACCCAGGCATATGCAGGAGATGCATCCTGAAGGAGATTGGAGACTGTAAGGTGTTGGCAGGGGACAGTGTAGCTAGACAGCATCGGATGGTGGTCTGTAGGATGGTTTTGGAGGCGAAGTAGAAGAGAAGGAGAAGAAGAATAAGATGGTGGAAACTGAAAGAGGAAGACTGTAGTGTGAGGTTCAGGGAAGAGGTCAGACAGGGGCTCGGTGGTGGTGAAGAGGTGCTGGATGATTGGGAAACTACTGCAGGAGTGATGAGGGAGGCAGCTAGAAAAGTACTTGGTGTGACATCTGGAAATAGAAAGCAAGACAAGGAGACGTGGTGGTGGAATGAGGAAGTGCAGGAGAGCATAAGGAGAAAGAGGTTGGCAAAACAAGTGGGATAGACAGAGTGATGAGAAAAGTAGGCAGGAGTACAAGGAGATGCGGCAGCAGGTAAAGAGGGATGTGGCGAAAGCCAAGGAAAAGGCATATGAGGAGCTGTAGAAGAGGTTGGACACTAAGGAAGGAGAAAAGGATTTATACCGATTGGCCAGGCAGAGGGACCGAGCTGGGAAGGATGTGCTGCAAGTTAGAGCAATAAAGGATGGAGAGGGAAATGTGTTGACTAGTGAGGAGAGTGTGTTGAGAAGGTGGAGGGAATATTTTGAGCAGCTGATGAATGAGGAAAATCAGAGCGAGAGAAGGTTGGATGATGTGGAGTTGGTAAAGCAGGATGTAGATAGGATTAGTAAGGAGGAAGTGAGAGCAGCGATTAAGAGGATGAAGAGTGGAAAGTCGGTTGGACCAGATGACATACCTGTAGAAGCATGGGGATGTTTAGGAGAGATGGCAGTGGAGTTTTTAACCAGATTGTTTAACAAGATTCTGGAAGGTAGGAGGATGCCTGAGGAATGGAGGAGGAGTGTGCTGGTACCGATGTTTAAGCATAAGGGAGATGTGCAGACCTGCAGTAACTACAGGGGAATTAAGTTGATCAGTCACACCATGAAGTTATGGGAAAGAGTAGTGGACGCCAGGCTGAGAGAAGTGGTGACCATCTGTGAGCAACAGTATGGTTTCATGCCGAGGAAGAGCACCACAGATGCCTTATTTGCTTTGAGGATGTTGATCGAGAAGTATAGAGAAGGACAGAAGGAATTGCATTGTGTATTTGTGGATTTAGAGAACGCGTACGACAGGGTGCCGAGAGAGGAGCTGTGGTACTGTATGAGGAAGTCAGGTGTGTCAGAGAAGTATGTGAGGGTGGTGCAGGACATGTATGAGGACAGTGTGACAGCAGTGAAGTGTGCAGTAGGAACAACAGACTGGTTCAGGGTGAGGGTTGGACTACAATAAGGATCGGCCCTGAGCCCTTTCCTGTTTGCAGTGGTGATGGACAGGTTGACGGACGAGGTCAGACAGGAGTCTCCCTGGACTATGATGTTTGCGGATGATATTGTAATTTGTGGTGAGAGTAGTGAGCAGGTTGAGAAGAGCCTGGATAGGTGGAGATATGTGCTGGAGAGAAGGGGAATGAAAGTCAGTAGGAGTAAGACGGAGTACATGTGTGTGAATGAGAGGGAGGGCAGTGGAGTGGTGCGGTTGCAGGGAAAAGAGGTGGAGAAGGTGGAGGAGTTCAGGTACCTGGGGTCAACAGTGCAAAGTAATGGAGAGTGTGTTAGAGAAGTGAAGAAAAGAGTGCAGGCAGGGTGGAGTGGGTGGAGAAGAGTGACAGGAGTGATTTGTGTTAGTAGGGTATCTGCAAGAATGAAAGGGAAAGTTTATAGGACTGTGGTGAGACCTGAGATGTTGTATGGTTTAGAGACAGTGGCATTGAGTAGAAGACAGGAGGTGGAGCTGGAGGTAGCAGAGCTGAAGATGTTAAGGTTTTCGTTGGGAGTGACGAGGATGGACAAGATTAGAAATGAGTTTATTAGAGGGACAGCGCATGTAGGATGTTTTGGTGACAAGGTGAAGGAGGCGAGATTGAGATGGTTTGGACATGTGCAGAGGAGGGACATGAATTATATTGGTAGAAGAATGCAGAGGATGGAGCCACCAGGTAGGAGGAAAAGAGGAAGGCCAAGGAGGAGGTTCATGGATGTGGTGAGGGAAGACATGCAGGTAGTTGGTGTGAAAGAGGCAGATGTAGAGGACAGGGTGGTATGGAGACGGATGATCCGCTGTGGCGACCCCTAATGGGAGCAGCCGAAAGAAGAAGAAGAAGAAGAA
>JAAIIK010000009.1:624809-639443 GCA_014706435.1 Silurus glanis
GAAGTAAACTGTTTTTGGGAAGATGTTGCACTCAATTTGTGAAGATTTGTGAGATTCATTCAGACACAAGGGTGGTAGTAACATCAGGTAGTGGTGAGGAGGCCTGGGGTGCAGTCAGCGTTCCAATCAGTCAGAGATCCTCCACTCCAGCCCATGCAACGCATATCTTCATTTTAACCGAGTTTGTGCACAGGAGCAATGTTGTGCTGAAACCGGGTTGGGTCTCCTAGATCAAGTCATGCCAATACATCCAAAGACATCCTGTATAAGTGTGCAGCCACCTTTGCGGGAGCAGTTTGGGGAAGAACCACATATGGCTGGGAAAGTGTTTAGATAGACAAATCGGCGCGAGTTGGAAAAGCACGGTGGCTGATACTTTTTAATTGGCAGTACACGGATAGCATGATCTCGAGATAAACTCGTCATACCATCATAAGAGGTTTATTTATTATATTATCTCCTGACTTCCTTCTTAAATGTTTTTGTTTTTTTTCCCCTATTTATGCACCTCTTTATAAAGCTAGAGCTCAATTCTGTGCTTATGATTACGGGTTTTGGGAATCAAAGAAGGCTGTGGCCAAACTGAATGGAAAAAAAAAACGAGTGAAGTCTTCATATTCTTTGTGTGTGTGTTTCCTGTTGAGCAACATCATCTACACTCCCACTAGTCTCCCTGCTGTTATTAGACTTCAGTACTGCAAGAGCTTACTTAACCATGACTTTTTGGTGTTGTGGTTTAAGCCCAAAAGTGCGCGTGCGCGAACACACACACACACATGCATACCACGCAACCTTTTAAGACCTAAAGAGACACGTGTGGAAATCTGCTGTTTTGTAATCCTACAGAATCTAACAGGCTTTAGCACTTAACACCGTTCTTCATATCCGTCCCTCTCTTTCTGAAAAGGCCGAAGCCGCTGCCAAGCGAGACGTCGGCTGTTCGCATTCTTTACAGTTCTCAGACATCTCATAAAAAAGTGTCTGCGAGTTACAGTAAACAGCCTTTTCACTGAGATCGGAGCCCAGAAATACTTACACAACTTGTGTGGCAGAAACAGTAAATATTTAAAGGAGTCTGTATTCGCTAAGGCCGTTAACTGCTGAGATAATCTCGGTGCGAAAATCCCACAGATGCATTACGAGGAAACGAACAAATTCGTGGCATTTATGATGCACAACCCACATCCCATACTTGTTTCTTCTTCTTTCATTTGCTCCAATTAGGGATTGCACACGTCTCCATACTACTCTCCTCTGCACCTGCCTCTTTCAAACCAACTACCTGCATGTCTTCTTTCACCACATCCATAAACCTCCTCTTCGGTCTTCCTTTTTTCCTCCTTCCCGATGGCTCCATCCTCGGCATTTTCCTACCGATATACCCCATCTCCCTCCTCTGCACATGTCCAAACCATCTCAATCTCGCCTCCCTCATTTTGTCCCCAAAATGTCCTACATGCGCTGTTCCTCTAATAAACTAGTTTCTAATCCTGTCCATCGTCGTCACTCCCAATGAAAACCTCAACACCTTCAGTTCTGCTACCTCCAGCTCCACCTTCTGTCTTTTACTGTCTCTTAACCATACATCGCAGGTCTCACCACTTTCCCTTTCACTCTTGCAGATACTCTTCTATCACAAATCACTCATGCTATGACTTCTCCACCCACTCCACCCTGCCTGCACTCCTTTCTTCACTTCTCTAACACACTTTCTATTACTTTACAGTGTTGACCCCAGGTACCTGAACCTTCTCCACCTCTTCTCCCTTAATCCTGTCCATCACCACTGCAAACAGGAAAGGGCTCAGAGCTGATTCTTGATGCAGTCCAACCTTTACCTTAAACCAGTCTGTCGTTCCTGCTGCACACTTCACTGCTGTCACACTGTCCTCATACATGTCCTGCACCACCCTCACACACTTCTCTGACACACCAGACTTCCTCATACAATACCACAACTCCTCTCTCCACCCTGGCGTGCGCTTTCTCTAAATCCACAAGCATACCGTGCAACTCCTTTTGACCTTCTCTATTCTTCTCAACATTCTCAAAGCAAATATTGTGTCCGTAGTGCTCTTCCTCTGCATGAAACCATACTGTTGCTCACAGATGGTCACATCTTCTCTCTGCCTGGCTTCCAAAATTCTGTTAAACAATCTGGTTAAAATCTCCACTGCCATCTCTCCTAAACATCTCCATGCTTCTACTGGTATGTCATCTGGTCCAACCGACTTTCCACTCTTCATCCTCTTAATCGCTGCTCTCACTTCCTCCTTACTAATCCTATCCACTTCCTGCTTCACCATCTCCACATCATCCAACCTTCTCTCTCTCATTTTTCTCATTTTTTAGCTGCTCAAAATATTCCCTCCATCTTCTCAACACACTCTCCTCACTAGTCAACAGATTTCCATCTTTTATTGCTCTAACTTGCAGCACATCCTTCCCAGCTCGGTCCCTCTGCCTGGCCAATCGGTACAAATCCTTTTATCCTTTCTTAGTGTCCTTCTCCTACAGCTCCTCATATGCCTTTTCCTTTGCTTTCACCACATCCCTCTTTACCTGCTGCCGCATCTCCTTGTACTCCTGCCTACTTTTCTCATCTCTCTGTCTATTGTTTCTCCAACCTCTTTCTCCTTATGCTCTCCTGAACTTTCTCCTTCCACCACCACGTCTCTTTTTCTTCCTTTCTCTTTCCGGATGTCACACCAAGTACCTTTCTATCTGTCTCCCTTATCACTTCTGCAATAGTTTCCCAATCCTCCAGCACCTCTTCACCACCACCGAGCCCCTGTCTGACCTCTTCCCTGAATCTCACACGATAATCTTCCTCCTTCAGTTTCCACCATCTTATTCTTCTTTCAGTCCTCACTCTCCTCCTCTTCTTCACCTCCAAAACCATTAGTCTTCAATCTCCTTCAGGTTGCATCTCTTGTATAGAACATAGTCCACCTGTGTGCACCTTCCTCCACTCTTATGTCACCCTATGCTCCTCCTTCTTCTTAAAATAAATACGAATTTTAAGTCCTTCAGGAGTATGGCCTCTCCTTAAGGCCATACCTACCCATGACTTCTGTTCCCTTCATGAACTGTATCACCCCTTCAACTTTCAGCTTCACATTCATCGCCTTATCAGAAATTCTCTTCTCCTCCACTACACGCTTACTGTACTCTTCCTTCAGGATCACCCCTACACCATTTCTCTTTCTATCCACATCCATACCATGATAGAACAGTTTTAACCCCCCTCGAATGTTCCTGGAATCTAAGATTGTTAATGTCCTTCCTACAGTCTTATACAGTCATTTGAGGTTTTGGAACCAGGGGCTACTGAGCAACTCGTAAAATAGCTCAACATTTGAGATCATCATAGATCCAACACCAGCTTCTCCGTGCCAGAGCCTTTAAACACTCAAAATCCGAATGTACAAACTCTACATGAGGTGGAATCCAAATGGCACTGGTACGTCTCTAGATGGTCCGGGATGTTTTCGGGCTCGGCATCTACTTCTTTAATGAGGTGGGACACGACTGGAGCTACATGTCAAACTTTCTCCGCTCTATCATATCATCTACCTTTCTCCCTGTACCAGTCATAGTACCAACATTTGAAGTGCCCACTATAACCTCTACTCTCCTACACTTCTCCTTTCCCTGCTGTCTCTGTAGACGTTTTCCTTCTCCTCCTTCGGCCAACAGTAGCCCAATCTCCACCGGTACCTTGTTGGCTAACAATACCTGTGGCGGTAGTTGGTAACCCGGGCCTAGACCGATCCGGTATGAATTTATGATTCATATATAAGAAATACACAATAATCCAACAACGGGGGGGGGAGAAAATGGTGTCTTTTTGTCATGTCTTATGTTTTAGTTGACCAGAAACCCATTTAATAATCAAGTCATAGCACATGTAACAGACTAAAGGGTCATTCACGATAGGTTTCCGGGCCGGATTATGTAGGGATTAGCTATGGCCTGCCCCCACATTTGGAACAGAACTTTGTACAATACCAGAGACATTTTGAAAATGCTATTTTAAATATATTTATATTTTTATTCATCATATCTGTATTTGATAAAGTATGGCTTTCGAACTTAAATGTCCCTTAATTATTGATAGGGGTCAAGGCACCAATTGTTGCTTGCGAAATCCATACAGATAGCCATACAGTTTTTCCGGCTTCCGATCCACTGAAATTGCAAGAGCGGTCTCTAGAAAGGAATCGTTGACTCCATGCGATGTTTGTTTTTACAAAGACTGAGGCTGCACATAGATCTTTATAATACATTTATTTTGACTGTGGATTTTTTCTTATATAGTCATGTTGTTTTAAACAGGGCACCCCAAAAATCAGCACTTCCTCAATCATGTATTTACAGAAGAGGTTCGCCGTGACGTATCTGTCTGAATTATTATGATTTTAACAATAAACATTCTCCCAAGGCAGGTTTGCAGAATTTAATTACGAATACAAATTTCAGCATCATAAATTATTCAACATATAAGTTTGTCCTTAAAGAGTGAGCCAGTGGAAAGGAAAAACTTCCTGAGATGGGATGACGAAGAAACCTTGAAAGGAACCAGACTTAAAAGGGAACCTCTTCCTCATCTGGGTGCCACCTAATGGCTATTAATTATTGTTATATTGTTATTGAGGTTATGAACTGTTCAGTGTTGGAAACTTGAATGAAATAACTGTTAATGTCAGTTGTCGCCCTAAGATATAATAGCAAACTGTCCACATTAATCCCCATCCAAATCATTTCTCTGAATGGATTACGCAGGTCTGGAGTGCAGAATGATTACTGGTATCTCAGGAGCACGTGTAGCTCAACAGAGCGCATCTAAAACGTCCCTATTCACCAATACAACCTTGATACCTTAATACTCAGGTCTACTCAGGTATTAACAAATAGCCTGCAACTTTTGAGCATAATAGACCAAAAGTTCCTTATTGAACACTTTTAATGTACTGTGTGATGCAAAACCATGAATATCTCAGTGTTCTGTAAACGATGTGCTGGATATAATTAGATGATCAAGCGTGTGGGGAATGAAAGCACGAGGAGCTTCTGCCAACTGTAGCTATACTGTGAACCTGGACATGTCATAGTGCCGGTGTTGTCTCTCTCATCATACTCGCACAGCCTTATCTGATCCGTTGGTTCTTGGTGTTAGTTATGTGAGCTGTCATCATGAAGCCACAAGCTTGTGGCTTTGAGACAACTGTGGCAAACCCAAATGCCCTGCACCAACTTGGGTGATAGAAAGGGATGTTGGTATTTGTATATATATTTTTTAGTCCTTTTATGGATTGTTAGTTTAGTGCTTCCAATAAAAGTTAAATATGTTCAGGAGGATTAAGGGAAAGTTGAGTCTCTCTCTCACTCGCTCCCTTGCTCTCTTCAGTGTTCATTTCTGCTCCATGGGAAGTGGGTGGGTGGTTAAGACTGCAACGCACCAGAGAAACTCCTCTGAGCTCAAGGGGCTTTTTCTTTTTCACCCCACACCCTGATCCTGGAGGGCCGATGTTGGTTTCACTTCCAATCCTTTAGAGAAATGTTAAAAATACAAAAGCTCAAGGCTGAAAGAGTCAGACCTCTCATTGTAGTAGGCTTTTATGGTGCAGTGTTTGTTCTTCTTTGATTTCTGACTTACCACTGAATTCCTGTTGGTCCTTGTAGTTATTAAAAAAAAAAAAAGCAAAAACCTTAGTAGTTAATTTAACAACATTTAGTCCTGTTTTTTTTCCCTGTCCATCTACACCTTTTTAAATCTATTCCAAGTTTGTGTGTCTTTATGAACATCCTATTCCACATTTAATCCATATATGCTGTTATAATGAGCTCTGCTCTTCTGGAAAAATGTTCCACTAGATTTTGTGGAGATTCATTTATCCACAAAGGTATTTGTGTTTATTTAGCCACAAGGAAAGTCAGGTACCCGATGTAGGTGAGGCGAGGTCCCGAAGGCCTCTCAAGATCTTCCACTCCAACCCATGTAAACCATGGAAACAGTTAGAAGGAAAAAAACCACCAGGCTGGAAAAGTCAGTTGTTCCAATCGCAGTCCCGCTCAGCCCTGTGGCTTTACATGCTTTACATGCATCTTCTTTTAATCAGGTTTTGAAGAAATCTGAATTCAACTGTGTATGTGTATATAATCCCATTATAGATCACTTTCCCATATTAACAAATGCAACTTCATACCATAACAAAATATAATTAAGCACAGGATATACATTTCGTAAAATTTTGTTCGCCTGGCTTTTGAATAAGAGCGAACTCTGGGAGAGGTGTGCGACTCAAGCGAGTACCACCATCCTCCTGGGTGTGTTGTTAGGGCAGTGAACCCTACCGAGTGCTGCTGCTGCTTAGCACCTTCGCCTCTCCCCAGCACGAGAAGCAAACAAGCAGACGCTGTGCCGATGCGACGTCTGCATCACACTGCTCGACAGATAAAGTACTGGCAGCACATTTGGTGCTATTTGCACAGCTGATGAAGTTCTTATCATGGCAGATCCTCATCTGCTGGAAATTCTTTATTTTTTTAAGATTTGGAAAATTGATAGCGTACTTTTTATATCTGTTCTTTCAGGAGATGCTGTGGTCGATACAACAATGTAGTGCAGACTACTAGATTTGCTGGTTCCAAATAACCCCAATGAAATGGACCGTCAAGGTTCTAATTATTGAGGCCTTGACCAGCATTATACTCATTTATTTCTATTTAAATTTTTTCAGTTTTTATTACAACGTATTACATTGTCACGTGTGTAATTTAAATGACCAAAATGGAATAGTCTATTGCCTGCACTTACTTCCTAGTAGGAAGTGTTGCCATTGTTATAGGAAATCGGCAAGGATGTGTGACGATTTTGTGTGCACCTGCAGATGGAAATGAGAGAGGTGTTATAAATCGCTCTCTCTCATTTACATTCCACTTTCATAAAAACACCTGATCATTTATGCAATTAACTAATCAGCCAATCATGTGGCAGCAGAACCGGTTTAAATGTTAAGTTCAAGTGAATCGAAAATTTCATGCGATCACATCCCACTATATCGTTTACAATTGTTTATGGGAACAGTTTTGGGGAAGAAGCACATATGGCTGGAAATATTAGTTGTCCCAATACTTTTGTCATTATAGTGCAGGGTTTGCAAACCTATTTCCGACCTGTCGAGAAATTAACCGCATGAACTTCAGCAGTTTGAGCTACAGGAGCTCGTCTGTTGGATCGGACCACATGGACCAGCCTTCGCTCCACACGTCCGCCCGTGACCCTGTCGCCGGTTCACCACTGTTCCTTCCTTGGTGCACTTTTGATAGACACTGACCACTGCAGACCAGGAACATCCCACAAGAGCTGCAGTTTTGGAGATGTTCTGATCCAGTCGTCTAGACAGGCTTCAGGTCTGAAGAAATATTTGGCTGCTCCATCACCTTCGGCTTTCTCAGCAAGGCAGTTGTTATCTTGGTGGTGTGCTTGTGGTCGTTTTCATGTTGGTAAACTGTCGTTCGGGCAGTTTCTGAAGGTAGGCATCATGTTCTGCTTCAGAGTGTCACAGTACATGTTGGACCCCATGTTCCCCTCAATGAAACGCAGCTCCCCAGTACCAGCAGCACTCATGCAGCCCCAGACCATGATGCTACCACCATTATGCTTGACTGTAGGCAAGACACAATTTTCTTGGTTCTCCTCCCCAGGGTGTCGCCACACATGCTGGACACCACCTAACTTCTTCTCATCAGAGCACAGGACATGGTTAAAGTAATTCATGCTCTTGGGGACAGGTTGTTTCCCGCAATGTGTTTGAAGGCTTTCTCGTTAGCCAGCTTTAGAAGAGATTTTCTTCTGGGACGATGGCCTGCAAACTGACTTGTTGCAGTGTGCGGTGTATGGTCTGAGCCCTGACCTTCTGCAATCTCTAAAGCAATGCTGGCAGCACTCACGCCTTTGTTTTTTGAAGCAGCTTCTGCACCTGATGCACAGCACAAGGACTCAACTTCCGAGTCCTGCGAGTCCTGTTCAGAGTGGAACCCTTCTTGGAAAAACCTCTGTATGACCCAGACCACTGTACTGTAACTCAGTTTTAGGGCGATACCAATTTTCATCTCGCCTCTGCACCTTTGTGGAGAGCAACAATTCTATTTAAATCCTCAGAGAGTCTTTACCATGAGGTGCTGTGTTGAACATCCAGCGTTCAGTATAAGAGAATTGAACTCAAAGCACCAAATTTTAACTGCACTTATACAAAATACACAAATTTGTATGATCTTGTCAAGCAGACAAAAACATGAAGATGATGAATAGGACATGTGGTTTTTGTATGGTTAGGGTGTACTCACTTTTGTTGAAACGATTCTGACAAAAATGGCCGTACATTGAGTTATTTTCAGAGGACAGTAAATCTGTACCACTATACCAGATGCACATTGACTACCCCAAACTGTACAATAATTAATACATGCGTATCTATAAACATTTCTTCCCCAGAACAAACTGGCAAAGCCGGTAGCAGCTCTTCCACAGGCGTGGGACCGAATCACGACCCCATGGTTGGGGATCTCCAAAACAGTGTATATAAATAAATATCCCTATCGATTGTTTAGTCATTGAGTGATTGATTTATTTCTGTAAACCGTTTGATATTGAGTAAAATCCAGTCATGTGTGTCGTCACATACTTTGTCACAATGGCATGTTTTCATGTTCCTCAGTCTTTCTACATGTATGAAAATTTGCATTGTTGCGTTTCTGTTTACCACAAACGCAGTCTGTAACTCGTCTTATAAAACGCCCTGAGATTGCTCATGGGAGGAAAACAGCAGGGCGGGCAGCCAATCAGATGCGAGTAGCACAGAAAGCACAACAAATAAAACAAGCATTTGCAAACTTCAGGCTGCAATTTATTTTTTTTCTTTTTTTTTTTTTTTTTTCTATTTTTGATTGTTTTCTATTTTTTTTTTTTTTTTAAGCATGACCTACATTTGTACCCCGGACCGAACACATGCTGACTTTATAGCCAAAGTCAAACCTGGCACAGCAAATGACAGGCAATTGTAAGAGAATGTGTGAGGAAAGGAGGGAAGATGACGTTCACGTGGTGTTTATGTGGCTTTCTCTCGGTATTTGGAAACTCTTGAGGGCTTTCTCAGAAGTCGTGTGGTCTTGAAATTGAAGCGCTCGTGCGTCACTCGATGCTTTCGCGTCGTTCTAAAGTTATTCGTGTGTTAGCTGGATGTATTCACTGAGCACATATCCTGTATGCACGAAAGTATTAGGACACCTGACTTTTTCATGTGGTTCTTCAAACAAACTATTACGTGCACAACTGTACAGGATGTCTTTGCATGTGGTAGCATGACATATTTTTCTCCTCTGTTGAACTAGGAGACCCGAACCTGTTCCAGCCTGACAATGCACCCGTGCACAAAGCCAGCTCTGTGCAGATATGCTTCACATGTGTTGGGGTGTAGATCTCCTGAGCTCTGACCATCATTACCTGATTTTGCTTACACTCTTAAATGACCACAAGCACACTCCAAATTCGAGTGGAATTTCCCCCAGAAGAGTGTGGTGTCTTTTTTTATTTTTTTTTTATTGTAAGAATAACTAAAGGAATAATATTTTGTGTGTCTCAGGTGCACTGGATGAAGATGTGGTGGTGATCGAAGCTACCCCCGCACCCCCGGTTCCGGCGAGCGAGGAGATCAACGTCACTTCCACCGACAGCGAGGTTGAAATTGTAGGAGATGCCTACAGGTGAGATTGTCTAGAGCGAAATGTGCCTTTTAACATGTTGCTGATTGTGTCTGGCCCCAGTGTGGAACTCTGAGTGGTGTGTGTGTGAGGATGTACATCTGGGCCCTGAAATGAAGCTGACAGGCTCCACTTGTGTGTAGGCATTCATGGTTCTCCCAGCTGTTGCCTTGGACTACAAGGTCAGGCTCAGTCAGAGCTAATGTATTTCCTCCCTTCACTTCCCAGGTCTCTGTTTCTCTTTCTCTCTCCAGCATTAAAGATCGAACAAAGTCTTTGTGTCTTTTTGACAGACTAGTTTCAGTTTCAGAGAATCCCAAGGTCATACTCGCTCTCCCTAAGGCTCTCCATGAAAAAGGCCTTTGACAAAAGAGTTAATCAACATAAAATCAGACTTTTCAAAGCTGTGAACTCATTTATACCCACGCTTATTGGTGAATTATTTTAAGCTATTCCCCCTCCCCAATAACAGTTGTCACCTCCTTACTAACATAACATTTTGCCGTATCTGCAGCCCCGTATCTCAAACCGTGATGCAGCCATGATTATATTACAACCTGAGAAAAATCTTACAGCATGCAAATACACAGATGTTTACTTTTTTTAATGACTTTTTACATTGATTTATTTGTTAGTATAATTTGGAGGAATGTACCGTACATGTAGGGGGCGTGGCCTCTGTAGCCCTGCAGTAAGTGTACTGTGTACATGTGATTGATGAATCTGGTTGCTTGAACCAAAATTCTCCTGCAAAATTAAAAAAAATATATATATATTTTTTTTTTTTACTACATTTAAGTTTCCTGTTATAGGCTCCTTTGCCTAACCTCTTGTGCTCAGTAACCCAGAGCCGTAAAAACAGCCAGGGCCTGAGTTGTCATTTATGCAACGTCAACAACGACACGTACTTTTTTTACTCTGGTTTAAAAAAATAAATTGGTTCAAGCAAAAAGAACTTTGAATGTAACGTTGAAACTTTTGTGGTGAATAAAACAAGCATCGGATGTTAATATTCACTTCTTTGAAAATTTGCAGAACAAACAGATTGTATACAATACAGTAGTTTTATATAAAGCTGTTGGGTTTGCTGCCGGTGCAAAAATTGTAAATGTGACCTGGTTTATTGGTGCGCCGATTCATTTATTGGTGCTATTATCATGTTTTATTGCTACTTTCTAAATCCCACCAGATACTCTTTTCTTTAAAATAGGACCAATGAGAGAACCAATGCTAGTATATTATGTGGTCTGTTACCTAACCTACTCATTATGCATACAGACTACTGTGTAATACCTCAGTGTAATCTGCATTATGCAAAAGCTTCACGACCTGAAATGAGAAAAGGCTAGTCTCATAGACTGGTTATTTATTTAAAAAAATGAGTTATCGAAAAAAAAAAAAGTGCTTTTTTTTTTTTTTTTTTTTTTTTTTTTTTTTGCTAAATATGCACTATAAAGACAAAAGTATTGGGATAACTCTCTTTTCATGACTTCAAGCCATATGTGGTTCTTCCTCAAACTTACCCCAAGGTCGGAGGCACACATTTGTGTAGGATGTCTTTGGATGCAGTGGTTCTCTTGATCTTGGAGACTCAAACCTGTTCCAGCTTCACCAGTGCTTTACATGGGTTGGAGTGGAAGATCTTGAGCCTGCTAAAGAGCTCTGAACTCAACCAGTTTGAACACTCTTGGGGTGAATTGGAACTGTGCCCCAGGCCTCCTCACCTCACTTACATCAGTAGATTTGTTCTGCAGTGACTATTAGATTATTATTTGCATGGATTGACATTCTAAGATGATGACACGTGTGGCCACTCTCTTGTTGCTTTTGAAAAGCATGTTATGTTCCATATGAATTCGGAACGAAGCCAGAATGTTGAACCGAGCCACTAATTGTTGATCAGTTATCTTGCATCCGGGTTCTTCCCACAATCCAACTCAAAGTAAAAAAAAAAAATAAATAAAAAAAATAAACGAGGCGTATTTCAAATATATAGTGTTACGCATTTTGGAAAAAGTATGCGATTTTGATTCGAGTGATTTTTTTTTTTAAGTCTGGATTAGTATGAGGGGGGGGGGGGGGGTAAACACTGAGTATTGAAAAATAGTTTTGGTTTCCATACTATTACCATATTCGGGTTTCTAGAATATAAAATCAAAGTTTTTAAATATTAAATTCGTAAAGCAAAAGCTACAGGTCTACACTAATCCGGGTACATTTCTGAAAACCCTTCGTGTCCACATTTTCGTTTTCATTTCCGCCTGCCGTTTATTTACTTTCCGGCTCTTTGAAACATCACGGCAATGGCTAAAAATGTCACCGTTTTCACGTACAGTCCGCATTGCGATGCAAAAAACAGCGTTTTTAAATTTGTCCAGGATGTTTTCAAAAAGCTCAGTTTTTGTTGACTGATAACGCCGTCTCAGTGTGGACAAAACGGAGAGAAAAATAATGTGTTCAAATCAAAGTGTATTAGTGTGGACATGGCCAAAAGCCATTTTTCATGGACTTCAGTTCTGTTCTGTAGTTTCTTGGTGAATTGATAATGAACAATCCTTCTGTTGCTGTAGGATTGAAGGTTTACAGTTTAAATGATTAACATTACACTGGTTTAGAATTGCAGTTTTAATAAAATTAGCATGGTTTGGTTTGGGATCGATTTGTATGAACTACAGACGCTACAACCTTCCGAAAATTATCTGGTAATATAATTGCATACATCAGAGATTCTGACTCTGACATCAGAGGTTGTAACGTAAGGCATGTTATAGTTTGAACTTCAAAGAATGAATTAATTCAGATGTTAAATTTTGTTTTAAAAATCTTTGTTTGCATATTTGAGCCTGGAAAGGAATGGCATTTTGGAATGAAAAATGTGTAGGAACCTTGTATTTAGCATTTTCAAAACAAACAGGTGAACAAGATGTACACAGGCCCGTATCACAGTCCAAATGTGCGTCAAGTTTGTTGCAGTTTCAGTCCAATCAGCAGTGAGTAATAGTGAGCATGGTCAAAGATGTAAAAAATACACCCTCGGCACGGCATACCGGAACTCGCTTTATACTGAGATCTGTACAATTGAGAGAACGTTACCAAGCTTTTGGCTTTTCAAGATTCATGTGGTGTTTGTTTGTTTGTTTATTTATTTATTTATTTAATACACTTAAGGTAAAAGAAATATTATAACAATGTTAACATGCTCATCTGAACCTTCAAATTCATCATCACCTTCAACCAAGTACATGTTCTTATATTGTGCTCCTCAGACCATCACATCCATATCAGTGTTTCAACATGCCATTCTAGATTTGTTCCCCATTTGCTGTTGTAATATTTTCTTCTCGTTTGGTGCCAGATTTCAGGGCTTGGCCTTGCAGTGTTCATTTAGGGCCATGAGTATAAGTGAGATGAGACATTTATATGGAGGAGGCTCCAGTTCATCCTGAAGGTGCACTTTGGGGTTAAGGAGGGTAGAACTTTGCGCAGGACATTTAAATGCTTTTTTGTTTTGTTTTGTTTCAAGCCAACCTTCATACCAACAACCATGTCTTCATGGAGCTCGAGCACACGAACATCATCTTGCTGGCTGGTGTTCTATTCAGTCGCCTCGATCCATTATCTTATGTTTTGAATCACGTGACCGTCTTCGCGTAGGTGAGTCTCGTAGCGCGTGTGGTGGAGAAACCATTCTCTCGTTGCCTCTTGTATACGGAGCTTCTGAATTGTGAACAGAGGAGAGAAAGAATAGAAACCACGGTGCCCTTTTGTGTACATTGTGTGTTCTGTTCCACCCTAATTTTAGACTTTTAGAAGAAACAAAAATAATTTTTCTACATGCCTATATCACAAGACCAACAAGTGAACAAGTGCACCCGTGCTCGAGCAGCACATACCCCGATCCTGCATCGCTGCCAGTTCCACCACTCAGCAGCCCTGATGAGCCTCTGGCTTGTTTACTGTGTTCCCCTCCCCCTCTGTAGCACATCTCTCTCTCGCTCTCTCTCTCTCTCTCCCTCTCTCGTTTTCTCTCCCCTCTCTCTCTCTTGCATTCTTTCGATATCATCGGCTCTATCTCTCCTGTTTTCGTAAAGGTCAGGAAACCTATTATTCTTGATAACATGGTAGGCAGCACCACCGTGCTGGTGTACTTCTGTAGACTCATGTTCTTATGGGGGAGGGAGGAAGTGTGTGTGTGTGTGTGTGTGTGTGTGTGCGCGCGTGTGTGTGTGTACGCGCGGCAGACGATAGGACCACTGGGGTTAGGTAGTGGATCTGAATGCCAATCTGCCTCATCTCTCAACTGAGGAATGTAGGAAAGCAGTTAGAGGCAAAGAGAGGGGGAGGTGTGTGTGTGTGTGTGTGTGTGTGTGTGTGTGTGTGTGAGTGCGCAAGCGCACATGAGCAAGAGTGATTAATGGCTGATGGTCTTTGCAGCTCTGAAGAAGTGAGAGACCTGTGACCAAGGGCAGATGAAAAATTGTGTGTGTGGCAGCTTGCACACTTGTGCATGTTGTACATATGCTTGTTAATTACAATGTAAGACTCCAATATAGGCTTATAATATGGATAGATTACGTAGATAGCACAGTCCTTATGTGCATAAAAATAAAATATAATAGTGTAAAAAAAAAAATTGTAACCGTGAGTGAATATGCAATACCTTAATATTTTAACAGATCAAAGTCTTTATACAGATTGTGGTTGTAAATAAATAAATACGTGGTAGAAGTCTGTGATTATTTGATTGTGATCTATATGATTATTTAACCAGTAATAAGATCTGCATGGTTTTTAAGCTCATGTACAGCTTTACTGTTCTTGCTGTGTGTGTGTGTGTGTGTGTGTGTGTGTGTGTGTGTGTGTGTGTGT
>JAAIIK010000009.1:644443-676025 GCA_014706435.1 Silurus glanis
TGTGTGTGTGTGTGTGTGTGTGTGTGTTTGGGTATCTCCTCAGATCTTTCAGTCGTGCCAACCACTTCAGACAGTGTGCACGTGCAGCCTGCCAGCTCTTCCGCTTCCTCCCTCCTTGCCTCTACCTCAGAGCCCTCCCAGGATGCCCCAGGCCCCTCCTCCACTAGCTGCCCTGCTGTGGCCCCCGACAGCACGATGGAGGTCCACGGTGTGGCTCCAGGGCCCAGCAACATCACCACTACTTCAGAAGGTGTTTAGAAGCCTATAATCATCTACAATAATATCATATATGTTGCATTAACAACGTGCAAGTTGAAGTATCGCAAATACCAGACAAAACACACCTACATAGTGCATGCATACATCATGTAATAAAGTCTAGTAGGTTTCATATAGTTAATCAAGATCACTCGAAAAAAGTAAAAAAAAAAATCAGTAGCATTACAAATGTGAAATTGGATTTTATACAATAGTTCAATAAACAAGAGGTTACTCACGTTTGGACACATCACCTGTTTTTCGATTTCACCAACAAAAATGTTGTTCCTGAATCAATCAGCTGTTTAAATGATTCGGTTCAATCGCAATGACTCACTTATCAACAGCGACCTGCTGCTAGCAGCTTGGTAACAACTAAAATGTCTTATTATTCTAATTGATTAAACGTTTATAAAGGTAAAAAAAACCGTGGTCCGTTATTTACTAGTACAATAACACACTCCAGTAAAATATCGTTATCGATAAAACTGGTCTGTTACTGGTGATGGTTTACATCTCAACACATTTAATTTGACTGGTGATTCCGGTAAAGGGGCGTGGCTTATACGATTGACAGGCGCACCAGCTACTCAACTTTCACTGACTTGCCTAATTTTTAATGCTAATAACGATTTGTTCTTTTTTTTTGTGTTAGAAGACACCAGAAGAGGTTCATCTGCTGAGAGCGGCAGTGTCGCGATGCCCAGGCTGCCATCGTGTTGCCCTCAACACTCCCCCTGCAGCGGTCCCTCCTCAGGGCACCTCTCCCTGAATCACTCTCACTCAGGGTGCATGCAGGCCGGCCAGGCGCAGCAACATGGCCCCCCACAGCCCGGATCTCAGCACTCGCACAGCCACTCGCATCACTTCCACCATCACCACCATCACCACGCAGGCACCGTGCCACCGCCTTTACCTTTTCCTGAGCCCAGCTGCCCCCTCGACCGACCCGGTGCCATGCCCGTACCCTGCGCAGGGGTCAGTGCCGGGCCCCAGTACCACGACCAGGTACAGCGGCTGCTTCTCTAAACTCGTAAAACTGGCGCATGGATCAGAAAACGTCGTTTATCATTAATATGACAGAAAATCCTTAAATCCAGGTCACAAATTTTTATCATTAGGAGAGAATTCCACAAAATGTTCATAAATCCAGTGTCCATTTAACATATTTTGCTAGACTGTAATACGTCGTTATAAAATAATATAAAATAAATCGTTAATTCAATTGTATACATGTTGAGTTTTATACTGGTAGAACTAAACCATAGCAGCTGGCATGGCATAAAAAAAAAAAAAGTTCACAATAAGGTTGGCGAAGCTGTCCCAGTTTCACCCGCCGCTTTTTTTTTTTTTTCCTTCTCTTCTTTTGCTTTTGAAAATAAATCAAACTTTCTATTGAAGGTTCATTTTCATTCGAGTGAAAACCGTCGTAGTGTTGTTTTGTTCTTCCACACCGGAAGACCAGCTGAGCTCTAAATAATTTACATGGAACTAATTGTCTCAGCTCCTCTGTTGTATAATAATAAAAAAGAAAATCCATTGCCTAAACCAGTTTCGATGTAAAATGAAGACATTTGCATGGTTCTAATTATATATTTTTTGTAATAAAAGCATCGCTGTGGCCCACGGGTCAATTCAGAGCTCTGTGTTTTTAATCCTTTAGGAGTTGTGTGTTTGTGATCCATTTTTTTACAACACAATATTAAATAATGCAAGCGGAGATTTAGGATATGTATTTAAGAAAAGAAAGAAAAAAAAAAAAAGGTGCCTGCGAAGCACGGTGACGCGTTTGATGATTGGGCCCAAAGCTACTACTCAGATATGCACAGACGTGAGACGGCCGGGTGAAGCGAACTCATGTTTTATACATCAAAGCAGTAAACAGGATTAGATACGGGCCTCCTCATGGAGCGTCCATCATTATCAGCTTATTGTTTTATTTTTTGTTTATTTTATTTCCACACTTCGGGCTGATTGTGTTCCTTGCTGCATTTTTACATTTGTTTTTCTTTCCTTGTTGTTCCCAGCAGACCCTACCAGTAGATCTAAGTAGCAGTGCTGTACGTACCAGTGGCTCGAGCAGTAGCAGTTTCAGCAGCACCTCCGCCTTCGACCCGTGCTGTCCAGGCAATACCTCTCGGCCTCCTGCTTTCGTTTCCCAGGCCACCCCGGGTCCGAGTCAGCCTAGCGTGGTGGACACTTTCAGCCCGGCCATGGTGGCCCAACCTCAGCCCCAGTCCCAGCTTTCATCCTGTAGGCACTACATGCATTCCCCCTGTAAGCACAAGTCTTCATTTCGTGTGGAATTAATAACTTGGTATAATGCAGATTTTGGGGCAGGAACAACTGTTAAAACGTAAAACTTGGCTGATTTTACAAGGAGAGCTTTACAGTTTTACAGAAGTATTAGTTTGTTAAAATATGAAGTGAATTATCTCGTTCAGTGAGCGGGGCATTTTTTTTTTCTGTGGGAGCTGGACCAGAATAGCCGAGATTTGCGCTCGTACCCGACTCGAGTGCTGCCGGTAATTAGGCAAAGCACCTGGTGTTTAATGTGTTAATTGCTGCAGGTAGTACGTGGCCAGCAGTCAGATTTAATTGCTGCTTTTCCTTGGGAACAGAGGCGGGGTAGAATGCGAATGAGTGCTCGGCCTCCCCTGGTGGGCCTGCGTTTAGAGGGATAATAGCTGCGCATTTCACCACCTGCCTTTTCATGTATCTCTTTTCCACATTCCTTTCTCTCTTTTTCTCCCACATGATCCTCTCGATCAGTCAGATACATTTCTGCTTTCATCTCTACAGCCGGCAGCAGTCATTTCTTTCTTCGATTCAGTACATAAGTCACGGTTCGGTACAGTTAGAGGGAGAAAAGCGAAACAAAATTGCTTGTTTTTTTATAATATAGAAAATATTTTATTATTTTAGAAAAAATTTAATAGAATAAATCAAATTAATGCAATATGCTTTATTATATTGAGTAGATTGTGTATTTGATTAAATAAGCACAAACTAATTGATTTAAATAAAAGTAAATAAAGTTTAAATAGTTGATATTTTTTAGACCCCATTTGGGTAATACAGATGTATACATGTGTGTTTTTTAACATTTAATATGTAATTTCATAATGTCATCATGTCTTCTTCACAAATGTCTTCATTTATTCAGTCCTTCAATATGCGGAATTGTCAGGATTTTCTTCTTTTAAGAGAAATTCTTGAAGCTGTACACAAGTTTCAGCGATTTCACGCATGCACAAAACAAAATGAGTTTCACAACATACTACAAATCTTATTTCCTGGACGGAGCGAGTCGCCACAGTGACACTGTGCTAACTCTATTTACTTTTTCATGCCAGTGGTATGTGCGAGGCGGAGACTAAACTAACTTGCGGTCCACCCTTAATGCGTTTGTGAGGAACTCTGATTGTAACTATGTTTCACAAGTAAAAAAACGATTGCATTCAGCACACGTGTGCACCGAACCGAAAGCCCTGTACTGAAACGGTTTGGTATGAATACGTGTATCGTTACACCCCTAATATATATAAAATTATATACAAATATATTTGTTATTACCGAAAAAAGAACATCCATTTGGTTCAATTTCCTAAGCCACTACCTTCTTTTTTTTATTAATCCAGATGTTCTTCTAAATTTAAAGTGTCGTTACGAATGCTACCTTTTGTGTGTTTTACAGACGGTTCTCTGGCACGTTCTTTACACCACCAGTCCTCTTCGTCATGTCCCCACTCTCACAGTAACCCCCCTCCCCCACCCCAGCCCCCTCCTCAAAGCGACTACGTCATTCCCCACCCCGTGCTCCCCTACCACACGTCAATACCCTCTCATGGCCCGGGCCACACTGTGCCTACTGCCCCTGCCCCCTCTCTACCACCCCACCACCTTCCAGGCTCTGCTGCCCCTCTGCCACAGCACCTGGCCCCAGAGCACCAGGCTCTCCAGCACCACCTGCCCGTGCTGGGCCCCAATGCCGTGCAGAGGCTCCATCAGCACGAGATGCTTCAGAGGATGGAGGTTCAGAGGCGGAGAATGATGCAGCACCCAACGTGAGTGACACCTGGGTTTTTATTTGGTGCCAGACCTTCTACGAATGAAGTATCTGATCAGCGCCTACTGAGCAGTGTTTTTCTGTTTTCCGTTATCATGTATTACTGTAAAGATTAATTCATTCCCAAATCGTTTATTTATAATCATTCGTTTCATGGAACAGATGTTTCCATTTCCAGCTGCTTCTTAATCCACACCAACACCAAGAAGTGTGCGTGACGTTTTCTGTTATTGCTTTTTTTCTTTTAAATCCGTGTGTGTGTGTGTGTGTGTGTGTATGTGTGTGTGTGTGTGTGTGTGTGTGTGTGTGTGTGTGTGTGATTTAAATCGTAAAATTCGTTCAATTTACATACACCAACTTCAGTAAGGAGAAAAAAAAGTGAATCTAAAAATAAGACGTGTCTCGAAAGAAACACAAGAAATTGGCAGAAGGTTGCCATGTCCTCTAGGTGTCCTCTCGGTAATATGACATCTTTTTTTAGGGGACGTATCGTACCTTTAAAAAGAGACTTTTGACCTTTTGTTCTTTGTCTACAGCCGAGCACACGAAAGACCTCCCCCTCATCCTCACAGAATGCACCCCAATTACGGTCACGGGCACCATATCCACGTCCCCCAGACCATGTCGTCGCACCCACGTCAGACTGACCAGAGAACTACGTGGTGAGACGTTTTCCCTACTTGCTTTCCAATATAAGAATTTGGGGGTTAAAAAAAAAAATCTTATGTCTATTTTTGATGTCTGTGCGTATTAGGGAGCTGGGTATCGAAGCCGGCGTGACCGTAGCACCATACCCTTCTGGGCATTTGCATGCTCATCTGCCCCACTACCATCCCCCACCCCGATTGCACCATTTCCCCATCCCTCTGATGGTGAGTACTCCTTTTGTTCAGCCATCATTATAAACATTAACAAGCATTAACATGTAACGAAGTACTGGTGAAACCACACACACACACACACACACACACACACACACACACACACACACACCTTTACAACATAGATAGATAATACCGTTATCAATTGTATTTATAAATTTTTTCACCGTTTTGTGTCTCCTTTAGCACCCTAGCATGTCTGAGGTCACCTATCCTCACATTCGCTACATCTCATCTAGAATGACATTTGGCCGAACCTACGAGGTAAGAGCAAGGGTTCGAGTTCAAATGATAAATACTAACAAAAAAAGCAAGCAGACTACATGGACAAAGGTTTTTGGACACCTGAGCATAAGATTTATTTTGGAGATTTCTACTGATTTAGCTACAAGTGTGTTAAAGTCAGGAACTGATGTATTTAAGGTGATGTGAGGAGGCCTAGAGTGCAGTCAGCTTTCCAAGTCATTGTTCAAGAGCTCTACAGCTGGAGATCTTCCACTCCAACCAATGTATCTTCATTTATCTAGATTTGTGCACAAGGGCATTGGAACAGCTTTTGGTCTCCTAGTTCAAGTGAAGGGAAAATATCATGCTCCTACATTCAAGAAGCTCCTAGAGCACAATGTGGCTGGAAAAGTCAGGTGTCCCAGTACTTTTGTCCATACACCATATTTCTAGAATAGATTGTAGATGAAGAAAGAGTTGATACTGCTAACCTTCCACCACTGAAGAAGCAAAGTTTAGAAGACTTTATTTGAGGTAGTGTTATTTATCAAGGGTTGGGGGTTTATTCCGTGGTATCACCAAGCTGGCACTCTTGGGCCCTTGAGGAAGGCCCCTAACCCTCTGTGCCCTAGTGGTGCTGTGTCATGGCTGACCCTGCACTCTGTCACTACATAGCTGGGATATGTGAAGAAATTACAACTTCCCTGTGAGATGGATGGATTTTTAGGCATTAATCAGCCAGCAACATTTTAAATATTAAAGCAATTATGTTTTTTGAATTAATTATTTATTTGTATTTCATAGGATCTGCTGCATTTAGAGGAGCGGCTGGGGACTGTGAATCGAGGAGCCTCTCAGGGAACTATAGAGAGGTGCACTTATCCGCACAAGTACAAGAAGGTGAGCATTCAGACCGTCTGTGGTGGTGAATAACGTCTGCTACATTCACAGCCACGTTTATCTCAGACCTGTTACTAACACCAAAAGAAAATATCATTATAGAGTTACAATATATAGGCAAATGTTTGTGGACAGCTGACCATAGGATTTGCGTGTGAATCTTTTTGAACATTTTGTTCCACATTTTGTCTAAATTTGCTGTTTTAATAACTCTTATGGGAAGATGTTCCACTAGATTTTGCAGAGGGGATGGGGATGTTCCCACAGCCAAAGAGGTCCCATACAATTGTACACATCCAAGTTTTTGGTAACGGTTTTGTTGAAGAACCACATAGGGCTGGGGAAAGTCTGCTGTTCCGTTACATTTGGCTGTATGGTATATGTTTATCGTTATTTGCAGTAATGCGTAGTCATGCCGGTTTTGGATAGTGCAGCTATGAGACTTGGAGCGAACACCTTCTCATAGCATTACCATAAATAGAAGGAAAATGCACCTGCTATGGAAACACTAACCAGTGAACTTTGGGATCAATAATGTTCCTATCCATCTCTTACAGTAGGCTACTATTAAATTTTTTTCCATACAGGTCCATACAAACACTAAACTCATGATCTATAGAAGGCAATCTGGTCCATCAAGATACGTTCCTACCACGTCAACCTACTTCACATGTTCGGGATCACCAATTCTGGCAAATACATCATAGGGACAAAAGTCTTGGGACACCTGCCTTTTTCACCCATATGTGGTTCCACCCACAAATTTGGAAGCACACATCTTTGGATGCAGGAGCATTGCATTTTCCCTTCACTTGACCTGGGAGGCCCAATCCTGTTCCAGCATTAGGGATGTGCACAAAGACAGCTCCAGAAATATCTGCTTTAGATGAGGTGGAGTGGAAGATCTTGAGGGGTCTGATATGGAGCTATTGAACAATGGATATAAATGTTGAGTGCACTCCTCACCTCACCTCACCTACATCAGTACCTGATTTTACTAACAAATCTCCACAAGCACACCCCAAAATCTGATAGAACATCTTCCCAGAAGAGTGGAGGTTGTTATAAAAGGGACTAAATGTGTAGGGGGGAGCGCACATACAAATTTAATGCCCAGGTGTCCACAAACTTTAGGCCATGAAGTCCAGGCTGAGGACTTCAGATCATTCTCCTAGAGTAATAGTCGAGCGTAGATTTTACACTTTGATAAGTTTAGTGTAGATGCCCTGCTGTAGACCTTGGGCTGTGTGTGTGTGAGAAGATGATGTGTGTGATGTCTTTGTGTCTCGTTCACAGAGAAAGCTGCACGGTAAGCAGGACGAGGAGGAGGGTGCTGAGGAAGACACAGAGGAGAAATGCACCATCTGTCTGTCTATACTGGAGGAAGGAGAGGACGTCAGGTAATACGTGTGTGTGTGTGTGTGTGTGTGAGAGAGATCAGAATTATAGTTCAAACCAATAATCTTTAAAAGGATACTATAAGATTATAATCACTGTATCTTTGCTTATGTGGCGATCTTTCATCCTGAATGTCACTATGCTGCGCTCTCTCTCTCTCCCGCTCTTGTTTTCTCTCTCTCTCTCCCTCTCTCTCTGTATCTGTTGCTGATCTTTTCTTTTTGTCCCTGTTCCATTCTTTCTCTCTCTCTCTTTTCAGTTTTTCTTTCTGTTGAACTTTACTATCTGTTTTTCACTCTCTTGGTCTCTCTCTTTTTCCCCTCCCTTCCTCTTTTTTTTTGTCTGTTGAATTCTGTTTTATATCTGTTTCTGTCTTCCTCTTTTTCTGATTGTTGCTCTCTCTTCCTCCTCTCTCTCTCGTGCTTTTTCTCCGTCTCTCGCTCTCCTTTACTCTCCATATCCAGCTCCACTCTGACTCAGCGTATCTGTGTTTTTTTTTTGTTGTTGTTTTTTTTGCAGGCGCCTCCCCTGTATGCACCTCTTCCATCAGCTGTGTGTGGATCAGTGGCTTCTCACCAACAAAAAGTGCCCCATCTGTAGAGTGGACATCGAGGCGCAGTTATCCTCCGAAAGTTGATGCTGTTTTTCTAGTGACTTTTATTTTGTTTGTTGTTTGTTTTTGTTTTTTTTGTTGGTTATTTTTCGTTTTGGTCGTCGTATTTTTTGTTTTCTTTTCCTCCAGTAACACATTCAACCAAAGATGGCATGACTTACCTGTGCAGATCCGATACCGAAAAACCGGAAAAAAACAAACAACTCGCCAGCTATCGTAGTACCGATAATGCTCGAAACGTCCTTTTAGATTTAAGGGTTTCAAATTTTATTGTATTTATAAAGCTTTTATGTAGCTTTTTATTTGTTCCACAAGTGTCATAGTTTTTTTTTTTTTTTTTGTTGTTGGTTTTTTTTTTTTTGTTTTTGCTTTGTTTTTTTGTTTTCTTTTGCATGGATCCTTGCAATGCATTTCTTTGCACATTATAGATGATAAACGAGCCTGTCCAGGCTTTCACAGATTTGCAGGCGGAGAAGGTAAAGAATCGTGTTGTTTTTTTGGGTTTTATTTGTTGTTTGTTTGTTTTTTCGTTTTTTTAATATATATACCTAATGCCTTGCTTTTACTGGAATCCAATCGAATATGAACGAGCGTTATGAAATCCATCGCAGGACATCATGTAATTGATTAGAGGGTGTGAACTGCGAACGATTCTTTATTTTATTATTATTTCAAGCGAATCAACACATTCCTGATTATTAGGAAGTGAGATCATGTTCGAGATGTGCTCTTGTTTATCAGTGTTCTCCACCTCTCCTCACCTCCGGGGGATCGTCGTACGTCCGTGGGTCTCGCCTCGCACCTCTGACGCACCATCGGGAACTTGAATGTCACCTGTATCTTTTTTTTTTTTGCTTTTCTTCATCGTATCATTACAATCAGAGCTGTGTTAGGCCACGTGCTGATGATCTCTGGCACAAATACGGTCACCACACATCCCAGACGAGTTCTGAAACTGAGTATTGGTTTTCCTCACGCTTTCCTGGATATTTTTTTTTCTCCTTTCTCTCTTCTCTGTTCACATGTGGTGAAAATGACACTTACATCACTGTTCAGATGAATGCCAACGGAACGTGCTCTCACACACACACACACACACACACACACACACACACACACACACGCTCTCATGAATGCATTCTTCTCCTCTCTCTCTATCTCTTTCTCTCTCTCTCTCTCTATTGAGCTGTGCAGCAAACTGTTTCTTTTTGTTTTGTTTATTTGCTGCTGTGAAAGCCTAACACTAATATTATTCTTAACTAGCTAACTTGCATATACTTGCACATGAGACAAAAAAAAAAAAAAACGTAAAAAAAAAAAAACAGGAGTGCATCGAAAATGACGTGTTGAAGCCGTGAGTTTTCCTCCGTTTGATGAGTTTTAGGAGGAAAAAAAACAAACTAATTTTGATGACTGGGGTGTTGGAATACAGTACTTAATGGCAGGTATCCATGCATTTATAGACATAATGATCCTGAGGTGATGCACCTGGGGATTCATGTTAGTTTTAAAATAATAATATTAATAAAGTTAGGTAACTCTTATTGATGTTTTGTGGTTATTTGTTAAAAATATATGGTGCATTTTATTTTATTTTTTTCATCTCGTTCTATACTTCATGCCATCACCTGAAAAAAGGATTATATCGGTGTGTGTAACTATTCTGACTGATTTACAAACGTATGTAATGTAACGTATGTGATCGCTGACTCCATCGTCATGTGACGTGCATGTCAAACAGCCAAATTTGCCCCCCAAAGTTGGGGGACCTCAACCCAGCCCCCTAGTGTCTGGGATGTAACCTGTCAAAAAGCTCAGCACGTGAAGGAGAACCGCTTTGTGTGGTTCACGATGGTGACTGATTTTGCACCGTTAACCAGCACCTTTATTTTCTTGGGGAAGTGGAAGATTTCTATATCAGTATGTATAAAACCAATGAAGTGTCAATCAGAATTAACATCAAGCATCGTGCCAGATGTGGTTGATGTATGAGTATTTCATGAACAAGTACTGTATTGGGATTTTCTCACCCTATAGTCTACAGTTTACACAGAATGGTGCGAAAAACAAAAAACAGTGAGTGAGCCAAAAGATAGATAACTACATGAATGCTGTTTGTAATAAAGTGGATGGTGAGTAGATATACATAGAGACTTCTCAACTTCTCAAAACACTCGGCACATGAAGGAGAAACGTATTTACAGGGACAGATTTCACACTGCTGTTCACCATCATTAAATGTAAACGACCAAAATAGACCCATCAGAGATCTGAACTATATGAACATCTCATTCCATATTTAGTCTCCATTTGCTCTTATAATAACCTTCACTCTTCTTGGAAGATGTTCCACTAGATTTGGTGGAAATTTGTGCTCCTTCAGAAACACATTCATTGTTCAGTAGAGTTGCGGTCAGAACTCTATAGCAGTCGTCTACTCCAACCCACCTAAAGTAGATCTTCATGGAACTCGCTTTGTGCACAGTGGCATGTCATGCTGAAACAGGTGTGTAGTTCAAGTGAAAAATGTAAACAGCAAATGCAGAGGAAGGAATTCTCCAGGGTACAGGGTGGCATTATGTATTCAGCCTGGGACACACTTCAGATCAACCCCCTGACCTGAATTCACCAGAGCATGCATTTCACTTACTGAAGGAAAAATGCTTCCAAAACCGACAAGAACTGAAAACCGTTGCACCAAATTCCTGGCAGAACATTACCCAGGAAGAAACAAAACATCTGCCGAGGTGTGTGGGTTTCAGAAATCAGGCAGTGATTATCATTATCTCCCTCTCTTCCCTTTCTCTCTGTTTCTATACCCTGAAACAGAAAGAGAGAGATTTTATATAACAAGAGCTTCAAATAATACTATTAAACATGCTGTTTGTTCCAGATGGGCTTGTGTGAGTATTTCTGCTCAACTACAGGGAATTTCACACACATTTGTCTCTGCAGTTTAAACAGAATCGTGCAATATATATATATATATATATATATATATATATATATACACATTGAGCGATCAAAATTGTTTTTGTTTTTATTTTCTACTGAGCTGCTGCCACACGATCAGCTGGTGAGATAACAGGAAAGTACGTGTTCCTTATAAAGGAAACGATAAGGACAGATAGATAGATAGATAGATAATCTTTAATTGATATAATTGATATCATCATTAAAAAAGTGTTTATTTTAATTTTGATGATTTTAGCTTACAGCTGATGAAAACCCAAAATTCAGTATCTCAGAAAACTTGAATATTGTAAAAAAAAAAAATGTAATATGGGAGACTGGTGGTGTCACACTTTAATCAGCTCATTAAATCCAAACACCTGCAAAGGTTTCCTGAGCCTTTAAATGGTGTCTCAGTCTGGTTCAGGTTACACAATCATGTGGGAAGACTGCTGACTCGACAGTTGTCCAGAAGACAATGATTGACCCCCTGAACATAGAGGGTGAGACATAAAAGGTCGTCGCTAAAGAAGCTGCTGTTCACAGACTGCTGTATCCAAGCACATTTATAAAAAGTTTAATGGAAGGAAATAATGTGGTAGAAAAGGGTGAAACGAAGCACATTCAAGGATTTGGGGAGATTCACAAAGAGTGGACTGCAGCTGGAGTCAGTGCTTCAGGAGCCTCCACACACACACGCATCCACGGGCTACAACTGGGGCATTCCTCGTGTCGAGCCACTGCTGAACCTGTCTCACCTGTTGCTCAGAGGGCCAAAGTCGTCTTTTCAGATGAAAGAAACGTTTGCGTTTCATTTAGAAATCAAGGTCCCAGAGTCTGGACGATGAGAGGAGAGGGACAGAATACAAGTTGCTTGAGGTCCAGTGTAAAGTTTGCACAGTCAGTGGTGGTTTGGGGAGTCGGTTAAATGACCATGGTGTTGGTGTGCTTGACTGGCCAGCAAACTCACCAGACCTGAACCCCATGGAGAATCTGTGGTATTGTAAAGAGAAAAATGATCAACAAGAGACCAAATATTGCAGATGAGCTGAAGGCCACTGTCAAAGAAACCTGGGCTTCCACACCACCTCAACAGTGCCACAGACTGATCTCCTCTATACTGAGCACCTCCATGCCACAGACTGATCTCCTCCATGCCACAGTCTGATCTCCTCCATGCCACAGACTGATCTCCTCCATGCCACAGTCTGATCTCCTCCATGCCACAGTCTGATCTCCTCCATGCCACAGACTGATCTCCTCCATGCCACAGTCTGATCTCCTCCATGCCACGCCCAATTTAGGCAGTAATTAAAGCAAAATGAGCCCCGACCAAGTATTGAGTACAGATACAGTAAATGAACATATTTTACAGAAGACCAACAATTCACTCAAAATGTTTTTTGGTTGGTTTTATGAAGTTTTCTAATTTGTTGTGAGAGTGAATTGGTGGGTTTTTGTTAAATGTGAGCCAAAATTACCACAATTAAAAGAAATAAACACTTGAAATATATCAGTCTGTTTAATGAATCCAAATAATAGATGAGTAAAATAAATTAACTTTTAATGATATTTTAATTTATTGATACCTGTGTGTGTGTATATATATATATATATATATATAATATATTTTTTTTCCCACTAAGCTGCTGCCAGATAGATAGATAGATAGATAGATAGATAGATTCTTTAATTGATCATATATAGTTTATTTTCAGTGAGCTGCTGCCACACGGTCAGCTGGTAAGATATGAAAATAGAGGTGTTCCTACGATATGTATAGACAGAAAGATATACACAGTTGGATAAACGCTTTATTTTGTATATATTACATAATTATTATTATTGTTGTTGTTTGCGCTGTACGCGGCGTACAACCTCGTGACCTCGTACGTCCTGACGTCACAAGCGGCAGCGTCATATCCGAAGTCGCCCAGCGCCACCGTCCAGAGCTGAGGAGAACTAAAATGGCGTCCGGTGCCATTTCAGCGGAGACCAAGAAAATAACAGAGCTGCGCGTCGTCGACCTTAAAAGCGAGCTGAAGCGTCGGAACCTGGACGTTACCGGGGTGAAGCACGTCCTTATTGCGCGATTGAAGCAGGTAAATATCCCGCCGCTGTAGGCGGAGGAGCTGTAGGTGGATCCGCCGCGCCGATGCTAACATGCTAAACTGTGCAGCGAACCGAGGTGTTAGCGAGCTCGCCGTGACCTCGCTACCCGGCCCTGATAGACGCTCTGGGCGCTGTTCGATTTCTCGAAATGCGCGTTAAAATAAACCAAATAAAATAAAACGAATGCATGTCGGATTGGTGTAGAAACGGTATTAAAGTGCAGGGTTTTATCGTCACATTTACCTCAGCGTCTGGCTAGTTAATGGCGTAGTCATGTATCTGCGCGCATGCTCGGTGGCGTTTTTTAAAATATCTTTGACAAAACGGATCGATTTTTAATAATAAATGTGGATTTTTTTTGTTTTTAATAAATGTTTTTTTTTTTTTTTTTTTTTTTTTAACAAACATTGTTTATATTCACGAAAGCGCGCTTTAAGTCCTCAACCGAATCACTGTGTGTATATTTAAAGATCAGTTGTTCTGTCGGGGGCGGGGCCTGTGGCGCTCATTAGCATATCAATTTATCAATTAACATAGAATAAATCAAATCCTGTTCTGTGTAGAGCGATTTTAGAACAAATTTGTGCCAAAGCAAGCAGTTTTACATGAATACATAAATACACACACACTTGAAATCAAATCAGTTCCTATATGTGTATCCATAATGAGTGTGGTGGTGTTGAAGAGGAAATTTTTGAGATGATCTGATGAGTTAACCTTAGGAGGAACCAGACTGTGACGGGAACCCGTCTTTATCTAGACATTGAACCTGTTCCTTGTAATTCTATCAGTGTTGAGGTTTCTGTTCATTGATGAAGACTTGAGTGCTATCCTCTAATGGCTATTGTAATCATGGTGTTTATATTAATTCTGGTCCAAATCCATCATCATGGTTCTTGAGTTCAACCTTCAGCAGTAACTTCCTAGATCTGTTCATGTGGAACCATCTTCCCCAAGTGATCTCCTATAGACTTGAGCGTTTCAGCTCTATCCAGTACAGAACATTCCTCTAGGGCCAATATGCTGCAAGAACCAATACAAATTACCAGAGGATAATGCAAATCTAACTTGGACACGCATTTAAAGTGCACACTGCCAACGGATTCGATGAGTTTGTTCGTTTGAGCGTGTCAGTCCATTTGTTTTGTTTTGAGGCGTCTGATGTCTTCTAGAAAGAAAAGATCTCCTATACAGTCTGGCTGAATGCTTCAGTACCCTTTTTTCCAGGCAGCAGGAGGGTAAAGAGTATGTTTAAGGGGGTATCTGTGGTCAAGCTCAATGCTGGTGGATTTGCAGATGATCAGAGTGCATTTTGTACGATTGCACAAATATTTGGTCCCATATACTTATTTATTTGTCCTTTTGAGAGTTCCATCAGCCGGAAACACATTCCTTGTGTGGCAACACGCTTGGTCAACGTTTTGCTTTTCGAACACGAAGCTGTTATTTTTTTTATATAAAATCCAAAGTGCGAGTAAAATACGCTGAGAGCTATGAAAAAAAAAAAGAAAACCCAAAAGGACGAAAACAAAATATTTAGTACAAGAAAGAACACTCGAGAGCACCAGATATCCATGTTTTTGTCAAACCGCGGCTCGATTATAAAGAGAAGCAAAGAGAATGGACAAGGCAAGGATCTGCTCATGATCCGAAGCATCTCACTTCATCTGCGAAGCTGTGTTCTGAAATTCTAAAGAAGAGGGTTTCCTTGTATTTCTTGATGTGACTACCAATAGTAGATGGAGGACGTGTTTAGATTGACGTTATTTTGCAGAGGTAGCCAACCCTCACATACTGGAAGACCAGATTAAAGTTTGCTGAATAGGTTTTTAAAAATGGCGTTCTGGAAGAATCTCTTATGGATACCGGAGACGAGATGTTCATGTCGAATTGTGGAATGATGGAAAGAGTATAGCGAAGGCAAAGGAACTGCAAAATGTACAGTACGTTTCTCGAGGGGTTTCTAAACGGGGTTAGCAGTGATTGACAGTTTGGGACATGCAATACGGATCTTCTTGACAATGTGATGATCACGTACCCCTATATTTCTAGTGAGCTCGTCTCTCCTTACTAACCTTTTTATTGAATATATATTTTTATTCTCTCTCTCTCTCTCTCTCTCTAATATTACACACACTGTGCAAGATTTTCAAGAGGCATGGTACAGTATTTCATACATTTCCAAACGTGTTCTTCACTAGTTGGAGATTTTCTTTCTGACCTCGTGATCCAGTTCATCCCAGAGCAGTTCAATAAGATTTAGCTGTGGTGACTGGGCAGGTCATTCCATGATGTCTGACCGTTCGCTCTCGCCTTGTTTTATGGTGAAGTCGTATGGAATGGGAGTCATGTTGGTTCAGTATTCAAGTCTCTAAAACAACCCCGAACCATTACCCTTTTACCTCCACGGTCAACTGTTGGGGTGAGGCAGTCTGATCACATCTTCTCAAAAAAAGGTTTTCTGTTTTTCCGTAACTATAGGCATTAGAAGAGGAAGGCGCCGATCCAGAAAACATTGAGATCCCTGTTTCGGCCGACCTGACTGCCAGGAAGAATGCGAAATCGAAAGGTAAAGAGGGTTCAGACGATCAGTGAGTTTTTAAGCAAAATAGAAAGCAGGATGAACCTGAAACGCAGCTTGTAGCTCGAAACGCATGTTTTGAATATTACTGGCTGATTTCTGCAGAACAGGAAAAGTGAAGTGTACGAATGTAACAAGGTTTAATGCTCAGCCAGCGCTTTATGACTGAACGTACTGCTGTGTGTGTTCAGGAAAGAGGAACGACTCTGATGTTGACACCGCGATGGAAGAGGACACGTTTTCCAAGGCAAGGAGTTTTATAAAAAAAAAAAAACAAAAGCGCTCCTGTTAAATCCTGAATCCTTTAACAGTTTATTTTCGTTTGTTTTCCTCCAGGAGCCTGAAGAGGAGGAATCTGAGAAAGGTATGTTTGGTCTTCACGGTGGTGTGGATTGATAACGTTTTTAGGTTCCACAGGTTCTTTGCTTCTCCGAAAGTGGAACTCTCCTCAATTTTTTTTTTTTATTTTGTATTTTTTTTTTATCCTTGCTTTTCACCTCACTGTTCCTCGTCTGTCACTTTCGAAAAACGTTTTCGCTTAACGCCCAGCACCGGCTGCTGCGTCGAGTCTTACGGGTTCTTCAAAAGTTATATCAAACTTCTTCTACAGTAAGACTTGTTTCGGGGGAAAGCGACATCGTCGTACAGCCTCTGAATCGCAGAGGATATGCTTCTTAAAAAAACACACAAAAAAACCTCAAGGACTCGTCAGAACCGCATCAGGAGTTACTCTCAGCTACGGACATTACGTCGTCTGACCGACGGGAAGCAGAGTCGCGCGGTACACGCGCTGGATCAGAGCTCCGAAGACGGCACGCCGACGTTTCGAATCGTCACGCTTGCAAGGCGGAAACGACCGTCATTCCGTTCTACAGTCAAGACTGGAAAAAGGCACACAAGGTTCCGATTTTTTTTGAGTGCAGCCGCACGGATGGACCCGTTCTCTTCAGCGTGTCAGAAAGGACGTTCTCCTCTCACTTACCTGACGAGGAGTGCTGGACACTTCAGCGGAACCTCTTTTGAAGACGATGGCCTCGAAAACCCCTCTAATGTCTGAGACTGATGGAAAAACGGACTGGGACGTAAAACAAAAACGAGGATCCCCTCAAAGATCGGACTGAGGAAAAATCCTGCTGGATTGTATCATCTCCGCTAAAAGAGAGACGCCATAGAAGATTGTTGAGTCCCTCCGTTTTTCTAAGGAATGTATGTTTTGTGTTAAACGTGTGGTTTCCTCACCCACGATGACCACTAACATTTTTAAACTTGCTCTCTATTCTACTTTCTAGGTGATGTAGCTCGGAGATGTGAATTGCTAAACCTTGTGTTTGCCATGTTTTATCCTTGTTGAATCCCTCAGATGTAACTGATACTGATGATGCTACTCGCGAAAATACTAAATCCTTCTCCGACGGGGACGGCCTCGCTGAGCCCGAGTCTGAGATTGAGGCCGAGATTGAGGCAGAGCTGGAGCCCGATCTTGAGGCCGAGGCAGAAGTCGAACCCGAAGCCGCAGCGATGGAAGGCTCGGAGAGCGAAGCCGCTCCTGAACCTGGCAGAGAGGTCGAAGATGATAACATATCCGTCACCATCCAAGCTGAAGATGCAATCACGCTGGATGTGGATGGCGACGACCTCCTGGAAACAGGTAAACATGTGAAACTTCCAGATTCTGAGGCTGACAAGGGCTGCGAGGAGTCGGAAACCTCTGCCGAGACGAGGCAGGAGGCAGACTCGATGGCCGAACTAAAGGACGGCCACAAAGATAGTAAGAGAGACGACGGCCCGAAGACTGATGCCACCAAGAAGGACGGCAGGGAGGCCTTGAAGAAAGCCGAAACGGGAGACAAAGAAAAGGATTCTGGGAAGAAAGGCCCCTCTTCTGCTGGGGCAGCAGGTCAAGCAAAGAGGTTTGTCTTTCTATGTCAGTTCTTTAAGATACTTCTACCAGGTTCCAGATCACTAAAACACTCAGCATTGTGAGTAGCTGCAAGAATCCCCCCCCCCCATAACGAGTTGCTCATTGTACCTAACCCCTGCCATTGGTTTCCTTTGATTTGTTTGTTGGGTAATGGGGTGGCGTAAAAGCGAGAAGATGAGAACACACCGCAGTTACTCGCTTATCCAGCACTTTTATTGCCTTTTCCAGTCCATACTTATGGGTTAAAAAGAGCAATAGTTCCAGAGATGACAGAAGGGGTTTATCAGTCCAATGACGTGATTTCGCTGTGAAGTCGAACGCACTCCAGAAGATTTCATTGATCAAGAGAATAAATTGGCAGAAAACCTGACCCATCTTGCTCCTGTGGAAAAGCAATGAAAGAAGCCTTATTGGAGTGTTACCCAAGTGCAAGCCTTACCTATGGGGATTGTTTCTTTTCTCTTTTTTTTTGTTTTTGTTTTTTATTTTCTTTATTTTATAATGCACCATTTTGAAAGATGGCTTTTTTTTTGTAAATATGATCTTGTACCTCATTGCCCAAACGTGACCACGCTTTTGTACGGTTTGCTAATATTTTCTATTTGTCGCTCTCGTAATACTTGCATTTCAGTGCGTTAAAAGACCGAGATGGGAAGAACACGAAGGACGAAAAAGGTAAGGATGCACTTCTCCATGTTTCAGTTGCTCAGTTTTTTAGTTCTGTACTGGATTTCTATACCGCGGGCAACCGTTTTTTGTTGTTTTGAAAAATCCATACTGATAGTTTTTCCGTGTCGCGTAGCGGCTGATAAAGTCCACGGTCATTGAGTGTGGCTTCTAGAAGCGAATCACTGACACCACATGCTGTTTGTTTTTGTACGCGAGACTACACGTGGCACAGAGCGCGCTATATTATATTTATTAACTTCATAATTATATTTAAATGTATACGTATTTAGTTTTACATTTTAATGATTACTGTTTTATTTATTTATTTTTCAGAATTTATTTTAAAAGTAGTGGGGGGCTCTATAGCAGGAAGATCCTTTACTCAAACCCCTGTGTTCATTTAGCTCACTTTCCTACTTCAAGAGAGGGCAAAATCTCATGCACCAGCATCCAGACACATCTTATAGATTTTATTGTATGCCTCAAACTTTGTGCTAATAGTTTGTGGAAGAACCACATAATGCTAGAAAAGTCAGGTGTCCCAATACTTTTGTCCATGTAGTGCAAGATGTGTTCCATTTAAGAAAGATGGCTTTTATTTATTTTTTTTTTTTAAGCGGTGATGTCATCTGTTTTCTTGTATTTTCTGTCCAGCAGGAAACAACAGCAGCGCTAGCTCTACTCGTAACCTGTGGGTGAGCGGCCTGTCGTCCAACACCAAAGCGGCCGATTTAAAGAACCTTTTTGGCAAATATGGAAAGGTAAACACCCTCCACGCTCTGTGAATGTAAGGTGTGTAACGGTACACAAAATTCACGGTACCTCCGTTTTTAAGTCACTATTTGGTGCAATTTCTGACAAAAAATAAAATTTGCTTGTTTTATCAACGCAGTTTAACATTTATAAACATCGACTGTTTTAACAGTATTACCATATTTTTCGGACTGTAAGCCGCTACTTTTTCCCCACGTTTTGTACCCCGCGGCTTAAACAATGAAGCGGCTAATTTATGGATTTTTCCGGGGTTTTTCCCGGTTTCACAAGCTTCAAGCCAAAAAACTGAGCCCCATAACATTAGCTGAACATAAAATGCAGAAGAATCCATATCGCGAGACTGACGGGGGGGACTTGTACAAATTTTCTCCCAGCGTGCTACAAATCGTATTTCCAGTACAGTGACACTGCGCTAACTCTAGTTTCCTTTTTAATACCCCTTGGCACTGAGGTGGAGACTAAACAAAGTTGCAGTCCGCCACTTAATATGTGAATGAGGGAACTCTTATTTTTAAAGACGTTCTGCACGGTGCGAATACGTGTACCGGTACACCCCTGGTATTTATTACATTTACGTACTGTTTACCTGATGTTCACCTGTACGTTTGTTTGTGTGCTCGATTCAAGGTTTTTAGCGCCAAAGTGGTCACCAATGCTCGCAGCCCAGGAGCTAAATGCTATGGCTTAGTGACCATGTCCTCTAGTGTTGAAGTGGCACGATGCATATCCCATCTGGACGGCACTGAGCTCCATGGACAGCAGATATCCGTGGACAGGGTAAGAACTAAAATACACTCACTAGATGTTCCAGCTCATTTGGTGTTCTATTGTACCTACACTGGGAAACGTCAAATGTCCCAAATACCTTTGTCCATGAGCTAGGAGAACTAAACTTGTTCCAGAATGCCAGTTAAGCCACCTCAATAAAAATTTTATTTAGTGTTTGAGTGGAAGCTCTCAACCCAATTGAACAAAGAATGTTCGGCACCTCACATACATCAGTACCTGACTTTACTCGCACTCTTTTGTTGATTAAGCACAAATTTCCACAAAATCTAGTGGAACATCATCTTAGAAGAATGAAGGTTATTATAACGCCACATGGAGATTGATTGTGGGATGGGATGCTCAAAAAGCAAATCTTATTGTCAGGTGTACGCAAATTTTTGATCCTTTAGTGTATCTCAGCAGGTTTTTACCAGGTTTATTGTGTGTAGTTACAGTAAAGACCATTTCATATGTTCTGTTATTACACATTCTGGAAGTCCAAAGTGCACTGAAATAGAAGACAATGAATGTCAGTTTTTTTTGTTTGTTTGTGCGGTTCAGGTTAAAAGCGACCCTTTTAAGAAGGACTCTAAAAAGGAAGCGGAGGATAAAACGGGGTCCAACAAAGCATCAGGCGAGAAACGCATCTCTACCGGGCTGAAGACCGCCAACAAGTGAGGACTTCTCAAAGACGTTTTTGAACCTGCACAAAACACGTTCTTGTATCGCTCATTCATGCTATTTTCTTTTTTTTATTCTTTTCTTTTTTTTATATTTTTACCACTTTGCAGGACTCAGACCTCCTCCAAAAAGGAAGAGAAGAAGCCAGCTGAGAAGGATGGCAAAGAATCTTCCAAGAAACAGGAATCCAAGAACACCAAGTCCGACGCTCCGAGCTCTTCAAGCTCGGCTTCCGATTTCAAGAAGGACGAGAAGAAGCATGGAAGTGAGTTCACCTATGTTTTGAAGGTTAAGTTTGTATTTATGTTGGAACGAGTTTAATCGTTTATGCTTCACCCTGATAGGGAAGAGTCCAGGGAAGATGCTCATGTTGGACCAGTCTAAAAACCAGCAGGGCTTCAACAAACCTCGGCTGCCTTTTAGAAGAGGAGGGAGGTTCGACAAGGTACACACGTTAGAACCTTTCTGACCGAATCCATTACTGTTATTTATATCTCACAGAATAAATATTTCTCTTCTTCTCCAGCCTGTTGCTCCTAATATGATGAACAGACGTCCTCGGTGGCTCATTCCACCTGAGCAGGTTTGTGAACCTTCCTCTACAGAGCTTCTCTGGATGTATCTCAGGGTTATTAAAAAAAAAAAAGACAAACTGGAGTGAAGCCATGCACAAATAGAATCATCACAATTAAAAGAAGCAAAGACTTAAATAAATTCACTGAACGCAGACTGAAGTAGTTTAATACACGAGATGTGCAATATCAGATTTGCTATATGTTCTTAGTTCACTAGCACCCTTTATTTTTTATATATTTTTTTCTTGTACTCTGAAACAGTGTCTGGCAAAAGAATTTCCTTCGGGATTAGCAAAGTTCAGTCTTATCAGCAGTAAAATCTAACTAATTGAGCAATTTACGTATGAAGAACGAACCCCCGGATAAAACTTTCACAAAAACGTTCCAATCCAAACTATAATAGTTAAATTGCATCAGTTGATTGTAGCTGAAGGAGTTGTATAATTTCCCGCAGATCGAAGCGATGAAGAAAGGAAGGCCTTTTCCCAACAAAGGTGGGAACAAAGACATCCTTCCCTTCGAGAAAATGAAGGAACAGCGCATGCGTGAGCGCATGGTTCGGATGGAGAGAGTCCGCAGGGCCATGGAACTGCGCAGGTGAGCCGTGTTCACGTGGTCCCGAACTCTAGTTGTATGGCGCATGTCCATCGTTAACCCCCTCACCTTTCGTGCAGGCGGCGCGAGATGGCGGAGCGAGAGCGCAGGGAGCGCGAGCGGCTGCGGGTAATGCGCGAGCGCGAGGAGAGGGAGAACCTGATGCGTGAACGCCAGAGGCTGGAGATGGAGAGGCAGAAACTGGAACGCGAGCGCATGGAGCGGGAACGCTTGGAGAGAGAGAGGATCCGTATAGAACAGGTCCGGTAGACGTGCCACTGCGTGCGACGTTCTTTTACACGTGTTACAGCTTTCTGATTCTGCTCTTTACGTGCAACCGACAGGAGAGACGAAAGGAAGCGGAGCGTCTGGCTCGGGAGCGGGAGGAGCTGAGGAGGCAACAAGAACAGCTACGATATGAGCAGGAGAAACGCAACAACCTGAAAAGGGGTCGTGACGTGGACCACAGGTATTCAGACTCGAATAAGGCGTACCTGATGTGTGTACCGGAGGCAGATTGGTCCATGATTGATTGGTGGGGAGAAAAAAAAGACTGCTGGTTATTTACTTTCAAAATCCAGTGAACTTTCGCTTATGTTTATCCGTCTTTTTGCAGGAGGGATGACTCTTACTGGAACGGCAATAAGAAGATTCAGCCCGACTCAGAGGGCCGTATCAGCCAAGCCTCAGACTACAGCGGCAGGCAGCAGAGCCGCTTCAGCGACTTCAGCTCCAGAGACAGAACACGGTTCCCAGACAGTACCCCTGTCCAGCCCAACAATTTTGACAGGTGCAAAAGTAAAATGTATTTCTCAATCACCACATATTTAGATTTTTATAGCTTACACACTAATCACGTGGTTTACAGGCGAAATCGATTCGACAGCGAACCCGAGGCCAAGAAGACTCGCCTGGACCCGCGGCGCGAAAGTTCCGGGTTCGAGCGATACCCTAAAAACTTCGACGCCGTGCGCCGGGCCGAGCCTCCTCCCCCTTCGGGGCGCACCGATCTTCGCGACACGGACCGGAGAGACATCCGAGACCGGGATGAACGCCGGCCCGTGTCGATGCCTGACCGACCAGCAGGGGGCAGAGCGCCTCCTCCGGCTATGAGCCACTCGCGCTCGGCCAGAGACGCGGGTCACACCGGCTGGAAAAATGATGGTGGCATCAGCAATAAACCATCTGACGTCAGGTAAGAACATGACTAATACAGGAAACGGGTTAATCCATAGGGGACTGTAGGGGTGCGTTTATACGAGAGTCTAGCGATTTAGATTCTTTTACATTTCAATGTAAACTGTCGATGCTCCCAAATGTTAATAATAATAAAAAAACAAGCAATTTTATGTTTTGCATTTCTTCCCGTACCGAGATTTAACATGTGGCAACTCATACAATAAATAGATCAATGTTTGTCGTAGCAGGGGAGCAGTACGGATCCGGAGCCGAGACGGACCTGGCCCTAACATGAGAGGCGCGTCTTCAGCCAATCGCGGCAGAGTCGGCTTCAGTAGCCGAGATGGAGGCAGACCCGCGGTCATGAGCGACCAGGTGAGACCTCTTTTGCTTTCCAAACAGCCGAGACATTTTTGTTGTTGATTTCGACATCGTGATCCTCCGTTCGTTTGTCCGAGCAGCATTTCAGCAGCGGGAGGCAGGTGGTGGTGGAGCGGCATGGTCGGGATCAGGGACCCCGGAAGGAGTGGCACGGCAGCGGCTCTCAGAGCGGAGGATTCCCTGATAACCGGCGCATAGGAGAAAGTCGGCCTGCCATGATGGCGCCACATTCCAGGTCTCTACAGGTTTCCTTTTTATAATTTGGTGGATCTCACAGATCTGCTAGTTTTCCATAGTAGTTTAGAGGTTCTCTAACCAGAATGTTCTTTATAATAGCAATATTTGGGTGAATTCTTGCGTGGAAAATTCAGGGTTGGGATTTAGGGGTAATGATTAGCTGCAACGATACTAAAAAATGTATCTAATGTCTTTCCTTTTTTTTTTTTTTTTTTAGCCATTCCTCCAGCGGCATGAACAGGATCGTCCAGATCACGAATGTCCCGATGAGTGGCGGCGGCAGCAGCAGCGGATTCAAACCCTTCAAAGGAAGGTTCTAGCGCAACCAGTCGTTTTGTCAAACAGGAGGAAATTTTATAACTTAATTTGTATTTTTTTTTGATGTTTTTAAAATGAATGGACTCAATATTTTTTTTTTCTTTTTGTATAGACCCTTGTTAAGCTAAACGTAGGACTTGTTACTCGGCTTTTCTTCTGTAAGCCGTGCACAGAAGTGTTCTCGCGCTGTACAGGCAGCTTGTGCGGTCGGAGTCGTTTCTTTCTTTCTTTTTCCTTTGTGTATTTAAAATGTTTGCGGGGGAGGGGGGAAGAGACTTTAAGACTCACCTGCTTACGTTTTGTCTAGTGTTTAATCGATCAGCCGCACCGCTCATTTCCATTTTAAATTCTGTAAGGGCTTGTTTAAGAGCAGATAATCGTGTGTGTGTGAGCGAGTGAAGATAGAGAACGCAGAAGTAGGCAGCACAGTACTGGGGAACTCCTGAGGAACTGTGTGTGTGTGTGTGTGTGTAGCAGTAGACATGAGGTGTGTATTCTTCCTGTTTTTCCACAACGCTCCGGATTTGCCGCTCCATTAAATCTACAGGTTGTTAAAGTGTTTGTATTCTGGGTCAGAGCACTAAAATACATTTTGCTGTGAAGTAACATGATTCACCACGTCTCACTGCGCTGCAGTTCTTCTTTTTTCTTTCCTCCATCTTTTCATCTTTGTTACAGGTCCACTTTCTCACCCCATGAAATAAGTTTTTGTTATATATCTAAAATAACAAAAAAACCACAAACCCATTAATATAAAGGAACATTGACCTTTTTTAATATTTCAGCCTTGATGTAACTAAATATATAGAAAGGAAGTACAAATAGAAAATCCAGATCCAAAGCCATCTGATGCGTCGGACGGCGTACGTACGTACGTGCTAATAAACAGCGCTTTGTACCTTGTAACGTCCAAAAAAAAATTTTTTTTTGGCAAAGCAGGCACAAGATTGACCTCTGTTCTATATGAAGCATTAAATCAATCCTTCTGTCCTGCAGTGGTCTAAAAAAACAAAAAACACTGCTTCAACTAATCTGCTTATTAAATGTGAAGTTAAAGTGGGGGGCAGGAGTTTTCCAGGACCGGAGTTTCTGGAACCTGTGCACTTACAAAGTGTCGTTCATTTAAAAAAAAAAAAAACAAACAAAAAAACAAAACCCAGACAGATTACTTACTTTTCCAGCCATGTGTGTTTCTTCCCCAAACCAGTTACCGAACACTTGGAGGCACACAATTGTATTGGACACATGAGCATAACTTTTTTTTTCCCCTTCGCTTAAATTAGGAGACCCAAGACTGTCCACAAAGCCAGCTTCATGAAGATAAGCTTCCCATGTTTTGGAGTGGATCTTAACCCTGAACACCGACTCCACCCCTCAGCACCAATAGTACCTGATTGCAAATCTCCACAAGAACAATCCAAAATGTAGTCCCATCTTTCTGTGAAGCGTGAATGGTGCTTTCTGAAAGTGCCATTTCACAGCCAGTCCCCAATCTTATGCTCAGGTGTCCACAAACATTTGGTGCATGTGCCTTGGTCGAGTCTTTAGTATCACGAGAGAGACGTCAGACTTTTCTCCAGATGTTTTATTATTTTTGTAGCCTGTAAATATTTCTAATCACAATCCTGTTCTTTCTCCCAACTCTGCATCTGATTCTGTAGAAAAATGAGGTATTTGGGTCCTTTTTAGTGCATTCGGTTGTTAACAGTGCAGAACCAGAACGGGAAAAAAAAAAATCACATTCGATTGAAGGTAAAAATCGCATTAAAGCATCATGTTATGCTTTAAAAACGAGGTCTTTTTTTTTTTTTTTTTTAGTCAGAAGGGGAAAAGAAACATCAGGAGTATGTGAGGATGCTGTTGATTCAGAGCTGGGTGATTAGAAAAATTCTGCTTTCCATTTAGTGTAAATACGGATCGATGTAGTGTTTGTCACGTGTCGTATCTACGCCTGTTCGGCGGTGTTAAATGCGGAAACGCGAGGTGGTATTAAAGTTTCGAGACTCGCCGTGTTTACAAAAAAGTATTTAGGTAATTTGTTTTTACACCATCACCTTCAAAATAGTCCCTTTGCACATCAATACAGCGCTTCCAGCGTTCCTTCCTCTTCTGTAACGTGTCCTGGAAGTCGTCTTCTCGAAGCTGCTCCAGCATCTTCTGCGATTCGCACTGGACTTCAACGATGTCAAAAACGGCAACCTTTTGAGCTGGAACTTCATCTTCGGGAAGAGGGTGAAGTCTGCAGGAGCCAAACGTGGCAAGTAGGATGGCTGGAGAAGTGTGATCACGTTGTGAGAGGTGGCAGGGTGCACACATGGTCAGAGTAATGGATGTACACAGGACGATGTCTTTTGGCACACTGACTTCTGAAAGTCGGTGCTCCCTGCGACTGTGCGTGCAGCCTTGTGCTGCCATCTAGTGGCATGTTACAAAACGTTTTAACCACTTCATGGCCTGATGCCATGCCTCTGATCTCGACCCCCAAACCCCCTCCACCAACCCCTGAATCCCACCTGACCACGGTTTCTTCATTCTTCTCTGGCACCTCAAGCCACTCGAAGATCTCTGAAGGATTGAGTGGTTCTGTTTTTTACGATTGTCTCTTCCCAATGGAAAGGCTACATCATCTCCATCTGCAAACCAGTGCTCTTAAAACACCTCCAGGGCCCAAAACTCACTAGAGGGAAACGCCGTTTCCACTTAACTCAATTCAGGATCAATCATCGAATCCTTTTTGTTCTTTCTCAGGGATAAACTCATTCTGCCCTCCCAAAAAAAAAACAGCATCTAATCGGGCGTTTTGCGAGCGGCAGGTAAGTCGAAACCTCAACACGTGCGTTTAGATCATCCTGCTGGAATGTATTGAGAGTAAGATTTTGTCGGAAAGGCAGTAACACGGAAAATGCTTCGAGTTGCATCACGTGGCTGTAGTGTAGCGGTGCACGTTTATTTACACGTTTTCGAGTGAACAAAAAAAAAAAAACACGTACAGCAGAAGTCGTGGCACGAGCAATACAGGAAATGACGCAGCATAAGTCGGAGAGTTTTCCGTCCTGACTAGAAACGTCATGACGTGAAGTAAAACGTGCGTCTCGAATCTTCACCGTCTCACACGGCCTCGAATACAGAGGAAGGAAGTGAGGAGAGTTTTAAAGCCCTGGATACACGGTGGGAGATGGGACCAGGATTTCTGAGCGCTGACAGTCTGACATACACATTATGGCCAAAAGTATTAGGACACCCCACTTTTCCTGATTCATGTGGTTCTCCGTACTGTTCGCACAATGTTGGAGGCACACAATCATATAGGACATCTTTGGATGTAATCGTCTGCACTAAGAGACCCAAACCTGCTCCAGCAAGCTCCATTAAGGAGTGAAAGATCTACTACAGAGCTCTGACCTCAACCTCTTGATCAATGACTGCACTTGAGGCCTCCACACCTTCATCAGAACCTGACACAAATCTCAACAAACACATTCCAAAATCTAGTGAACTCCCTGCCTTGTGCTGCCATCTGTTGGTGTGTTACAAAACTGGTTGTCTCAAAACATTGTGATACCACCTCATAATAGATGGCCTGGTGTTTGTCTGCTGACCCCCTGCCTCTGATCTCGACCCCCAACCCCCCACCACCTACCCATTCAACCCCCCCTCCTTCGTTCCCCTCGAAAAACTCTGAATGCTCGAGTCGTTCAGTTTTTCTGGAAAAAGCTCTACAGATCGTCTCGTCCCAAACCTGCTCCTGTGCGTTAAAAAAAGATGTTTAATATCTACTAAGGGCTTGTAGAAGACAAGAGCAGAACATCTTCGCAGAGGTCGTTAGAATATTAAACGGGGACTAAATGTGGAACGGGATGTTCAAAAAGGACGTCTTGTGGTCAGGTGTCCATAAACTTTTGACCATACAGCATACAAGAACTTTGATTCTTCGTTGAACGAAAAAAAAAAAAAAAAAAAAAAAAAAAAAAAAAAAAAAAACGTCTCTGGGTTTAAATGTGGCACTACTGATTTTCTGGCACTTTGTTCCCACAAATGAATCGGTATTTATTTTATCGTGATGAACGATATTTCGGTCGTATCGCCCCACCCCACCCCCCTCCTCACGAGCCCGCGAGCTGAACGGCACGTCGTGTAACAGTGGGATATTTAGACCTGTTACCTCCCCGTCCTCTAGATCCCGGTATGAAGATACCTGCCTGTCAGACTGCGTGTGTGTGTATATATATATATATATATATATTTGTTATCAAACAGCTTTATAAAACATCAACAACTGCGATAATGCAAAAAAAAAAAAAAACGGTGCCACGATTTCTCCCTCCGGTGCATTTCGCTATAAAAGATCCAGCGTCCTGAAGCGTGAGGTCTCTCCACACATGTACCGTGCAGACGAAGGAAGGTCGAGTGAGCTGGATCGGAGACGCTGAAGGAGCGAGTTCGACCCCCGCACTCCCACCCCCCGATCCGCTCTGCTGTGTGTTCGGAGCCCAGAGAGCGAACGGCATCAGGCACCGGTGGCTTAGGAACCGTTGCGCGCTCTCTCACTCCGAGTGCAGCTTCTGCAGTCAGTGTGTAACGACGAGACAGTGTGCGGGTTCCGGCGCCGTTTACAGGATCACACACTTCTCCTTTTCCTTCAGCTCTTTCTTGGCTTTGCGCTCCGTGCTGGAACTGTGCTTTTGTGGACTTCGACACGATGCTGTCGCTGATGTTCCTCCTCCTCCTCCTCCTGCTGCAGGGGCTGCGATCGCTGCTTCAGCCACGGGGCCACCTGCTGCCTGAGCCTGGAGGACGGAGAGACGGAGGGATTAAAAAGAGCTCAGGAGTGGGAAATTGAAGCGGGACGACAAATATAATGTAGATTCGTGTCAGTTCTTCAGAATGTGACCCTGTGCTGCTGGTGCCTACAGAAGACCTAAGAGGAAATTTTTCCATCTTGTTTTCTCGTGATCTCGACATAACATTGATTCAAGTTGTCAAAGTTTGAGTGAGTCCCTGATCACAGTACACTGTATACTTGAATTAGTTGGGATTCTGCCTGCATTTGCCATGGGATTCCACAAGAGGGCACTCCCCGAATCCGTTGACTCATAAAACCCACTCACGAGTCCCTCGGTTTAGGTTCATCACGTTCTGAACACGCCGCCACGAACAGGACCAATCATGTTTAAAGGCTAATCCTCTGATCACAGGACCCTCAACTTCCTGATCAATGACTCCGAGCTTTAACCACTGAGCCAGTGGTCACATACAAGATGACCACAGGTAGCTTCAGTGGTTAAGATGATGGACGTCTGATCAGAAGGTCGGGAGTTCAAATCCCGCTGCCGCAGATCTCAGCCTGCTTTCAGATGATTTTGGAGAGACGTATCAGACTGTGTTCTACACCAAATTCAAGACACTCGGGGAATACCTTACTGAAGAACACGTTCCACAGACTTGAATGTTTCATTTACGTCGTGTGTGTATGCGTGCGTGCGTGCGTGCGTGTGTGTGTATTTCTACCTGAGCCTGCACGGCCTGTGCTTCAGCCTGCTCCTGCGCCTCCTCCTGTTCCTGGTAGAACTCTGATGCTCTGCGATCTTCCTCCTCTTGTAGCTTCTTCGCTAGCTCTAGATCACTGATGCCCTCAGGGAGCTCCTCCCAACCAAGATCTGACGCCTGCTGCTCCTGCTGCAGTGACAGCGCCATCAGGTAGTCCTGTCCCCACACACACGCTTTGATTAACAGACTACATACACAGTAGTAGAAGATGGATGTCAGGTGCTCTAGATATTATGGTAGATTCATAAATGTAGCTGGTTTCCTGGTTCTGATCCTGACCTCAGGGTTCATGTCTGGTGAAGTTTATTAGTATGGTGTTCACATGAGGTTCCTGTTGGTGCTAAATTGTCTCAGGAAAGCCAGACCATCTGAAGGCATCTTACACAGAGACATTCATGAAGAACTGGTGTCTCATTCTGGGCACAGACCTGCCCCACATCCAGGGTTCCTGGTACTAGCTCCAGAACCACCTCAACCCTGACCAGGTTCAAAAAATGGATTCTCCCTCTGCTGCTCTTGTGGAAAAAAAACGCTTGATCACCATGTTGGTTGATTACATTAAATATCATCGATTATTCGAAGGGCAATAGGAGCATGAGCGTAGGAAGTAAACACGGGAAGAGCATGTGAGAGACATCAGTCCTACATTAAACCATTAAAGTTGTCCAACCCCAACACACACGTGGACACGTGAACGGATGTCAAGATGGAGGACTTTTCATATGAATTATTTAAAAAGCTTTGTTTCCCAGCAGTCCATGTAGCACTCACGCACTGCCTTACTGTACTGTATGACTGAAAAATAAATAAACCCCTGAGACATGGTGATTTTGCCTCTGGGGAATTTCTCTGGAAAATAAAGGACATTCGATTCTCTTGAACACGCTTTCAATATCTGACGGTTTTAGTACTGTAATTTAGTACACATCCAGCAGGTGGCAGCATTGTATCAATGTTGGCCTGCCAGACACCTCAGATTTGGTGAACAGCAGCAGGAGGATGAACGTAAACATTAAGGTGATTATGTTAAAAGGGCAGTAGGTTTGGAGGCAGTTACGTGACAAGGTGACTTTATTTCAGGGGAACACGTGCGAACACGACTGCGAAAAGGTAACCTCATTCTCACAATCAAGGCGACTACGTATTGATGTAATGTGTGTCCTGACCTGGTCGATCTGGTCCTGCTGCCCGTGGTAGACGTTCTCAGGGTCAGAGGGTCTAAGACGGAACTCCGAATCGCAGAAGTTTCCATCTCCGTCTACGTTATGTAGACTTTCCCACACCACCTTCTCCTCAGTCAGAAATCCCTGATCGGTCACCAGCAGGTACAACTGGCCCTGCAATACACACATGAAAATAAGCAGGTCTACTCCTAATCCACGTCACTGGATGGTGTGGGACCCTACAGCATTATAATGCTCTCAGCTTCACCTCGGGACCTTCTTCATCTCCACATCGTGCATCAACATCGGTGAATTAACGTCACTGAATTAACTTGTGTGTGTGTGTGTGTGTGTGTGTGTGTGTGTGTGTTTAACCTTGAACTTGGTCATGGTACTGAAGTGGTTGTTCCTGAAGAACACACACAGCTCCCCCTCCTGCACAGTGGATGTGAGCTCACACAGGCCGTGGTAGGTCAGCTGTGTGGCTGTGCTGTGGAGAAACTGCTCCGCTACGAAGCCTGATGAACAACAAACACACACATCACAAACACACACCACAAACACACACATCACAAACACACACCACAAACACACATCATTACTGTGTAGCGGTTTGTCATGAACAGAAGCTCCTTCACCACGTTATACACAGTGCTACTGTCAACTGATTGGTTGATTGAATGTGCAGGTGGACGTGTTTCTAATAAAGTAAACAGTGTGTGTGTGTACATGTTAGTGTACACACACACACACACACACACACACACACACACACACACACACACA
>JAAIIK010000009.1:755248-772297 GCA_014706435.1 Silurus glanis
GAGCAGTGGTAGAGGATGGAGGGATGAGTAGAGCAGTGGTAGAGGATATGTGAGGTTTTGGTTTTGTATGGGAGCATGTTTTAAATCTGATGCAGTAGCTACAGGAGGCCAGTGGAGGGAGCTCAACTTTTACTTGAATTTGGTTCGGATCATTTATTCAGGTGTTTTGTTTCTACAGGGTTAATCTCGTAACACTATGGGGATAAAAATGTAGTTTTTTTTAGCTGTACTATTCCTTTAACTGGCCTTGGCCATATCTGGGATGATACCTGTTCCTGATATACAGTACAAACAGTGTGTGATGCAACCGCTATTTGCGTGAGGAAAGAAAACCACTTGCATGTTATGTAAAAGTTGTGGAGGTGTACAGTATAGACGTGCAGGAAAGCTGAGATTGCGCTCTGTAGGTTAGAATAAGGACGGACGTACAGGGTGATCGGCAGGGTTTCGCTTTCCTCCAGAGTGCCGGTGAGTTTGACGGTGAGAGAAGGATCGATCTTTTCAAAGCGAGTAGAGAGCTGGATCCTAAACTGAAAGTGGTTCACTGGAAATGATCAGAAATAAAAAGTTAAAATTCGCTTCAAGGCAGAGTTTCAGCGGTTTTTCTTCTCCACTCGTCCATGAAACATGATCGTTTTGTTATATCATTAATGAAAAATTCACTTTTAAATACTTTCCTGATTTTCCTGCACACTTTTCTAATGGCAGTTTGATCTCTGATGTTCATTAGTTTATTGTCACAGTGTAACCAATAGGAAGTTCTGGATTCCTGGTGGTATAGACGCTTTTCCCCAACATGTGGAACCCAGTTAAAATTCTTGCTCAATTAAATCCAAAAACGTCTGTAGAACTCAACTCTCCAGCCACTAACAGGTGTTGATTTAAAAGACGTGCACACTTACGTTTGTATGGCATTAACGAGCGGGTTTTGAGATACAGCCTCTTGCTGGTGTTTGTTCGGACCTTCTTGATGTCGTAGCCGAGAGTGTTGCAGCGGTTTTTGCGGCAGTCTAGACAGACGCCCTTGTTAAATGCTTTGTTGTCTCTGCATTTGTAGGCCATAATCTGTTTGTCTCTATTCAAGAGAGAGTCAATAAAAAGATGCACAGCTCGCTCATGGGCACACTTGACTGTCTGCTGGAAACCTGCAGGCAGACAGAGGGACAGTTAGACTGACGGACAGAGAGCCAGACAGACAGAGAGCCAGACAGACAGAGGGCCAGACAGACAAACAGAGACAGATAGACATCAATGCAAAGACAGACAGACAGACAGACAGACTTTGACAGACAGACAGAGAGCCAGACAGACAGACAGACAGAGAGCCAGACAGACAAACAGAGACAGACAGACAGACAGACAGACAGACAGACAGACAGACAGAGAGCCAGACAGACAGCAATGCAGAAAGACACACAGACAGAGAGACAAATACAGACAGACAGACAGACAGACAGACAGACAGACATATTGACAGACAGACAGAGAGCCAGACAGACAAACAGAGAGACAGACAGACAGCAATGCAGAAAGGCAGACAGACAGACAGACAGACAGACAGGCAGAGATACAGACAGGAATAAAATAAGATGTTATTTCTCCTTGTTTATCATCACATAGTCTCTGAAAAATGTCAGTTCTCATTTACCCACAATGCTTGCCTGAAAATGATGATGTACTGCACCTATTTCTGCTTTACAGTTGCCCCATCTTTGTATTTATTTACTCACTGCCTCGTTAAAGCATCCTGTCTGTCACATGACTCATTTTCTCTTTGATTTTAGAAATCAGAAGCGTGATGTCCGGCTCATCCATTTCACAGAAAAGTGTATTTTGACAGCTTTCAGGCGTGAGCTCAGCAGGGTGGACAGATCAGTGCTGCATTTGGGATGATTAAGATTTGTGCTTGACAGCTTCTTTTATGCCTGTGAGCCAAGTTGTCAAATCCTTCGTTTTTCATCATGACTGGAATCCGTGGCGTATTTTATTTATTTATTTTTTAAAGACGTCATTTAATCAATTTTAGTAGAACACTCTTCCACCAAACCGTCGATTCTGCCTCTCTACAGATATCCACTCATCTGTTCTTTAATCGCTGTTGATGCTTACCCATGAGGCCGTACTGAGAAAGATGGGCGTAGAGGTTCTGAACGTGCAGGTGGCACCCGGGCTGAAAGGATCCTCCGTTGGGGTAGAAGTCATAGTGGGCGACTGGTTGTCTGATGCCCACGCTGAGCCCCATGTGCTGCTGGGTAAATGTGTGAATGGCGTCTACGAACCTGGCATCGTCTGGGGAGAGTCTGTCTGTAGAGGACATGCCTTCAAACAGTGGGCCTGCTGGGTCCAGGCCTATACACACACACACACACACACACACACACAAAGAACAATTCAAGAAAACTGCTATTGATATTGCATGATATTACAGTTGTATTATATTACATATTCATATTGCCTTGTCTTATATATTAATATTATATTTACTAATAGTTTTAAGCCCTTCTTCATTAGAAATATCTCCACTTAATCAAACAAGGCATATTTTTGGCTTAATTGCAACCTAATGATGATAAAACATCTGCATTTTTGTTATGGTCATCCCAAATGTCCATTACTGTACGTTCAAAAATGATTCGGAAGTAGTTTAGTGGTTAAGGATCTGGGTCAATGATTATAAGTATGAGGATTCAAGCCCCAGCAATGCAAAGCTGGGGGCCCTTGAGCAAGGCCCTTAACCCTATCTGCTCCAAGTGTGCTGTAGAATGGCTGACCCTGGATATGCAACAATTTGAGGGAGGTGGCAGCTCATGGTTAAAGCTCTGGGTTAAAGCTCTGAGTTACTGAACAGAAGGTTGTGGGTTCAAGCCACGGTATTGCCAAGCTGCCACTCTTGGGGCCCCTGAGCAAGGCCCTTAACTCTCAGTACTCCCAGGGCGCTGTATCATGGTTGACCCTTCCTAACATCACTGACAGAATTTCACTTTGCTGTAAAGTACATGGGACAAGTATAAAAAAACCACACCCTTCTATTCAGATAAATTGATCTATATAAAAAAATATTTTTATCTCACCTGTGATTCTTCCCAAAATCCTCCCTGAAGCGGCTAAATTACTTCCAGCAAATCCTGCGATGTGAGCACCCAGACTGTACCCGATAAGATGAGCGTTACCAACAGGAAACTGGGTGAGATCCTGAAAACGGAAATGGCAGACTGATGATTTTATACACAGTATATAGTATATGTTTGTATTGCGTTCTTTGAAAGCAATAAACGCTTACTTTCGTTAGATCGTCTCACCTCGAGCCACATGAGCAGCCGGGCGATTTCCTGCCCCACCACTCGTGTGTTCTGAACAGCGATGGGATAGTGTTGCTGTGCCAAGGTCAGCCAGTCACTGACCACAATATTAATGTTTTCGTGTGTGCTCTTAAGTGCAGAGGCAAGTCGTGTGATCCAGCTTTCTATCATCCCGTCCATCTACAGTCACAAAACAGATCGGGTTATTTACCGTCAACTTTAGCCTTGTTCTCGTTCTTGAAACTGGGCATGAAAGACTGTAGGGGTTTACAAGATCCTGATTTATTGTAGTCTTACTGAACCCCATAATATTCAACATGCTTATTGCAGTCACCCTGATACTCTCCATACTGTCACCCTTATTACTCTGATCATCTTCTCCTGACGTCTCCTCGCTTTATACCTACACGTTATGGATAAATGTTTCAGGACACCCGATTTTTGATTCTCGAACTGTTCCCACAAAATTTTCCTTAGGAGACCCAGATTTTTTTCCAGCATGACAATGCCCCGGTGCACAAAGCCAGCTCTATGAACATAAGCTTTACATGGTTTGGAGTTAAACATCTTGAGTGACCTGCTATAGAGCTCTGTCCTCAACCCTACTGAACAATTTTTGGGATAAACCTACATCTGAATGAGAACAAAACTTCAGACGGTAGTGGGGAGGTGTTAACTCAACATCTTAACTCAATGGTTAAGATGTTGTCCCTCTCATTAGAAGGTCATGAGTTCAAATCCCAGCTTTTGTCCAACTAGTGTATGTCTGGTGCATGCACTATTGCATTTACTTCAGTATTTCTCCCTGAATGCTATTCTTGCATATTGCAGTATGGATGCCACTGCTTCTACTGAGTTAAAGGAAACATTTGAACACTACTTGTACCTCTGAGATATAATACTGTATTATTCATTAAGCTGCATAGGAATTAAAAGCATATTTAATTTGCATCATTGTGATATTAAAATGTAATATTGGGATGTGAACATCTTTGGTTTAATTAAGCTAATAGAAGCAGAGTAATCTGTTGCATCAACTAAACCAGGGTTAATATTTCCTCAATTCAATTTGGCCCCAATTTCCCAAAATCCATGAGCTGCTTAATGACTGGAACAAACCCTTGAGACCACAACCCCCAAAAAAGTGATAAATGAATCGATTAGACTTTTTTGCATGGTAAATATTTAGTATTGAACACAACATTTCAGTATGTAATCCGAGTCTAATCTGTATATACTGTACTGCTCATTTTAATTCATTTTGTTGTATTGTGGTTGTCCTGCTGATCATGAAGTCTCGTACCGACCATCCATGGATAATGATGACCAGCGGGTGGCTGGTGTTGAAGCTGCAGGACTGCAGGGTGTGGGCTTGAAAGAGCTCGATAGTACAGGAGTCCTCCATATCCTTCCCATGAGTATACATCCTGAACATGGATTTGGGCTTATAGTGTGTCTTTGTCTTCAATCCGAACACTTCTGGAACAGATTCAAACGCACACTGAACTTCCTGCTGATGATTACTGTCATTTGTATGGAGTTTTTCTTTGATTGTTTAGTTATGGTTAATTAAATTCTACACCGATATTTATTTTTCACCACTACCATTATTTGCATACGTGATGGATGGATGGATGGATGGATGGATAGATACAAGAATATTACAAGAATATTTTGTCTTCATGCTCTATGTTGAGGTTGGTTTCACAAATAATCAACAGACATTTACATAAGGCATCAGTATTTGTCCATGAGCATGTTTATTATAGTATTAAAAACTTTAAAAGTGTAAAATTTAAGGTACATTTAGAACAGATAAAAATGTATGTATATATATATATATATAATTAAGTATTTGTTAATTTTATCCACCTTGATTATAGAAAATAAAGAGAGAATCCATGTATACAAAACACTACTGTATTCCCAAAACAAACACTGGCTGCACTGCAGACATCAGACAGTACATCAGACAGACATGGTCCCAGAGAAGCAGATATTAACTTTGGTATCTTTGTTGGGCTTGTGGGCTAAATTACAGTCAGCTTTTGTTTTCACCTCATATATCTGATATCTAAAAATCAGAACTGGATATTCCTTGATGTTTCTTGACTATGCATTTAAAGAGATTTCTTTACTGGAGTTTGCTACAAAGAGGTATGGGGACCAGAATATTAGGACACCTGCTATATGTCTTCCAGCCGCATGTGGTTCTTTTGGATGCACAACATTGTATAGGACGTTTTTTGGATGTGGAAGAATTGAATTTTCCCTTCACTTGAGAAGATGACCAAAACCTGTTACAGAATGATAATGCCACAAGTTTCAAATACAGCTCCATGAAGATATGCAAGTTACAATTTCAGCATCACCAAGCTGGGGCCACTGCTTGGCCCTTGATCAAGGCCCTTAACCCTCAACTGCTCAGATGGAAGTCACTCTGGATAAGGGCGTCTGCCAAATGCTATAACTGTAAATATAGTTGGAGTGAAGCTCTTAAGTGGCCTGCTAAATAACTCAACCCCAGGCTTATCGTCGGGTCTCTGATACTACAAACAAATTAAAAAACAGGCTATATTATTAGGTGCTCACTCACCTGCTCCATTTCCTCTTGATCTTCTGCCATCACACAGGCATGAGGTGAGGATCAGGATGGACAGCACGCTGAGCACATGCATGTTGATCCAATAGACTTGTTCGCTAGTCCAATGACTAATGGCAGTTTTTTTCATATAATATCTATCTATCTATCTATCTATCTATCTATCTATCTATCTATCTATCTATCTATCTATCTATCTATCTATCTATCTATCTAGGTGCATTAGTCATCCTCTCATGAGAAAAGAAGAGAGGGGCAGAGGTGAACATGTGTCCAAACTTAAAGCGGCATCGGGCTGCTCTATGCAAATTCAATAGATTAGGGATTAGCGACTGGGAGGGTCTTGGATGCAAAGGCGCTACATGAGAATGCTCCATGTGTTGCAACTGTGCATTGCAAAACCTTTGGGAGGAGTGGAGAAAAATGTAAGGACAAAGAATTTCAGTCCGATATATTTTTATTACGCCCGCACACTTTGAATAAAAGTTCTCTGTACTAAAGGCAATGGTTTGTGACTGTGGAAAACAAACCATGCAGTTTTGTAGGCTGATAATCAGGTCTGAAGTGAATGAACTGCACTAAAATCAATAATCCTAACCTCAGTGACTTCCTTCATGCTACTGAGTTAGATATTACTGGTATATATATACAGATATATATATATATAATGTGTGTGTGTATATATATATATAAAACATAAAAACATAGTTAAAATCTGAGTTTCCCTTATTTCCCCCTTTTTTTTTTTATCATTAATAAACTCGAAAAAAATACAATGGCTTCTCACTCTGTACTGGAAATATGATTTGTAGTGAGTTATTTGGCCCATGCAAAAACCCCACAAATCTTATTTTCAGGTGTCCACAAACTTTTGTCCATATACGTGGTGTATATGCAAAAGATCTAAGACCTCCAAAATGAAATGTAAAGCAATATGAAGGATATCAAATAATTTCCTTCACTCTTCTGGGAAGATGTTCTACTAGATTTTGGAGTTTGCTTGTGGAGATTTCAGACATAAGTAAGTAGGTGAGATGAGGAGGTCTGGGGTGCAGCTTTTCAATTCATCCGAAAAGTGCTCAATGGGATTGAGGTGTAAAGGTTCGATAGCAGAAGATCTTTCACTCCACCCCATGTAAAGCAGATCTTCATGGAGCTGATTGTGTGTACATGGGGCATTGTCTTGCTGGAACAGATTTAGTTCAAGTAAAGAGAAAATATCATGCTACCAAAGACGTCCCGATACGTCCCGATACGTTTATCTATATAGTGTATATAATGAGGAAATTGAGTAACATATTAATGATGGTGTTTACTGGATAAATATTTCCTTTAATTATTTTTCTCTATTATTTCTTGTATTTCTGCCTTCCAGATGCTGATTCTGATACAAACATCCATAAATTCTCATTATACAAAACTTTCTGAAGCTTGTAGCTTTTTATTGAAAATAGAAAACGTGTGTATACATTTATTTTTTGGGAATATTCCATTTTCGAAGTTGCAAAATAGCCTTTTTATGTTGGAACATAAATACTAGAATCTTATCGGGTCAAACCAGAAGAGCAAACAGAGCCTTTCCAAACACATGCTGCATTTCTGGCTCCTCTACAGTTTACCCCATGGTAGTTTCTTCACCTGAAGGTCTTGCTTTTGAATGTTAAAGACTGATGCTTGTGTTGTTTTGGGTGCATAATCATTAGAAACACCTTGTGCATGTGAGATGCACTAATTAACTTCCTTAATATTGTGATTCACTTTTGAGTATTGCATTAAAACGTGAAATTTTACAGCACATTATGTTTAGCTGGACAGCAGTTTTAGTCTGGGAACAGACACGTAATGAATTTCCAAACACTGGATCACTGTGACACGGATTAGTGAGCAAACAATACCTCTGGATCAGGTGCCTGGGGTCGGTGTGGTCCGTGTATTTTCAGAATATATTCCATCATAAAAATATATATTATAATATATAAACTATTATCTATTTATGTAAAATTGCATTTCTTGAGTCAGATTTTTTTTGTGTTCAACCAGAAATGGTCATTTATTTATTTTTATTTTACATTAGAAATTTCAGAAGATATAATTGGCAGATCATTAAACTATACATGGTTTAAAAAAAAAGATAAAAAATAATAATAATAGGTAAATGTACTGAATGAATGCGTGCACACACACACACACACACACACACGCACACACACATTCATTCACTCTCACACACACATACACTCACTCACTCACTCACTCACTCACTCACACACACATACACTCACTCATTCACTCACACATGAGTGTGTGTGTGTGTGTGTGTGTGTGTGTGTGTCTGTGTGTGTGTGTGTGAGTAAATGAATGTGTATGTGTGTGTGAGTGAATGAGTGTGTATATGTATGTGTGAGTGAGTGTATGTGTGTGTGTGTGTGTGAGTAAATGAATGGGTATGAGTGAGTGAATGATTGAATGAATAAAGTGTGTGAATGAATGATCGAGTGAATAAGAGACTGAGTGAATGAATGAGTGAATAAACGAGAGATTGAGTGAATAAATGATTAAGTAAATAAGAGACTCAGTGAATGAACGAGTAAATGAATGGATGAGAATAAATAAAAAAAGGAGTGAATAAATGAGTGAGTGAGTGAATGAATCAGAGACTGAGTGAATATGTGAGTAAATAAGTGTGAGAATGAACGAATGAATGGATTGATGTATAAGAATAAATGAGAGAATGAGCGAATGCATGAGTGAGTAAATTTTAGTAGCTGATGGAATGTAATTATTTTTCCTGAATCCAGTTTCATTTTAATTGTCACAAATGATTTCTTTTATAATAATTCACTCATCCAACCTTTCGCTATACTGTGAAAATATTGTTCCACTTGACATCGAGATTCAGTGTCTTCAGGCAGCAAAAATCCCACCATAATATTCAGATAATATTTGTATACTTTATAAGTCCTTAATCCTTAAAAAGAAATTCTAATTCATTGTCATTTACTTCGAAAGAAACTTTTTTTTTCTCTCATCACTGCTACTATAAATCTAATACCAACCTAAAGAACAACAAAAAAACCAAGATGAAGAAGAAAGTGTCCTGATTTGTCTCCTGTCTATTTCATGTTGATCATCTCATACTTGTCCTTCACATTGTTTTTCTCCTCATGCTTTTTTTCTGGCTCGACGTGGTGTAGCTCGATCAGCAGGTAGTAGATCATTGCTCCCAAGACTCCTCCCACCGTCGGACCAGCGACTGGGATCCACCACCAGTGGTCCACGGCTCTGAACAGCACAACACACACCAATCAGCATCACTACACACATGAAAACACATCATGGTCAACATGCACAATCAGAGGTTCGTCTATTTTGCGGATTTTGTATTTGCTCCACTGATCAAGGTTTTGAACTCGCACGCAGTGTCATGTTGGGACATGCGGAGGAGTTTGTTTGAAGAAAAGCTTATCTGGCAGTTTGACACAAACAGTAAGGAGAACAGTCACACAAAACACAGTCACACTACGACCAAACACCAGAGTCCAAACAACTTACGTTATGTTTCTATAGCTTCATCCAGGAGGCAACAGATGGAAAGAATTTATACAAACTAAAATTTGTGGCCACCTGACCATAAAATTATCTTCTGGGAAGATGTTCCACTAGATTTTGTGGAGATTTGTGCTCATTCAGCGACAAGGGTACTGTCAGGAACTGATGAAGGTGAAGTGAGGTGAGGAGGCCTGGGGTGCAGTCAGCGTCCCAATTTATTGGTCAGTAGGGTTGAGGTCGGAGCTCTGTAGCAGGAGATCTTACATTCCATCCCATGTACACCATATATTCACAGATGCATTGTCTAGATATACTTTTAATATATGTCCATTTGGATGTAGTAGCATAAGATTTCCTCTTTACTTAAACTAGGAGAGCCAAACCTCTTCCAGCATGATATGGCGCCTGTGCACAAAGCAAACTCCATGAAGATCTGCTCTACATGGGACGGAGTGGAAGATCTTCTTCTATAGAGGTATAAACCCTATTGAACAATGAATGTATCTCTCAAAATTCTAGAGCAGTGGTCGAGAAAAGGAAAAAAAGGAAAAACTACCTTAGATGTTATGAGGAAGAAACCTTGAGAGGAACCAGACTCAAAAGGGGAACCTCATCCTCATTTGGGTGACATCAAGAGTTTGATCATAACAAACACCAATAAACGGGAAACGTACTTACGTTTCTATGGTAACCGTGCACACGCAGATTCAACCATGAGTGGCAAAAAGAAACAATTCAGAGGAACATCGAAAGTTTCCAAATGAGTGGACGGAAACATACGCGTTTGTTGAAAGCTCTGGTGATCTGCTCTGTCTGGTTTGCACAGAACGTATTTTCTCTTTTAAAGAATCAAACGTTGAGAGACCTTCTGAAATCTGACAGATGAGAGTTTGAACATTTGCATGCAATTAAACGACCACTTGTGAACCAGACTACAAAGCCATTAGCAAAACAACGCAAAGCCCGAAGTCGCACTAATTGTGAGAATCCCGAATAGAGGGAAATGCGCTTTTTCTGTGACGGATGGGTAATGTTTTTATTTTATGAAGGTTTGATTAAAAGCCTGTAAGTAGTATAAAAGAGATGGCAATATTTGTTTGAAGGCCCCAGTTTAAACGCTGTTCTTTGATCTTCACACGCACTTAACTTGTGTTGCTGCATATTTGATTTATTTATTTTGTATTGTTTTTGGGCCTTAATAAAATTGTCATTGAAATGTTATTTTCTTACTAATAGTACATTTTTCCCAATTGCTCTTTAAAACATGTATTCATGCACTTGCTCAACATGTGATCGCCAAAAAAAAATCTGGCTCTTCGGCGAAAAAAGGTTCGCGACCCCTGTTCTAGAGGAACATCTTCCCAGAAGAGTGGAGGTAAATGTGGAACCGGATGTTCAAAAATTCCATACGGAATTTATGATCAGGTGTCCACATATTGTATAATGTTAAGAATACTGGTAAAGAATATGGTGAATTCTGTTGAGAGCGCCCTCTGCTGGACGCATTAGTCGTTTCACCAACATTCTCATTGTCTTCAAAGTCATTTATACTCGTTTTAGTGCGACTCTTGTGTAACATTTATAGTATAGTATAGTATAGTATAGTATAGTATAGTATAGTATAATGATATTTGTATCTCATTGCTACAGATATGTCTTGTGATGTGATATGTGATGTGGCTGTTTATCTTTGAGGAACTCTGTGTTCTTCTGGTGGGTGATTAGAAGACCAGACAGACCACTTCGAATGCAGTAAGTCTAGAGAGTCAAACCAGTATGAACTAGAATTTCAAAGGAATGTTCCAAAAATCTTGTAGAATCCAAAAGATTATGCCATTTAAACAGCAAAAATAGGCCCAAATTTAAGAGTCGGAGTAATTTTTTTTTCCTCGCTTAACCATTATCCTGAGTAACAGTTTACATTTTACCCAAATGGTCTTGCTGGCTAATTTGTTTATAAGCCAGCTTGTGTTTCTCCAAAAAGTTAATAATGCGCTAAGGTTATAGCGATAGAGTGAAGCTGAGTATCATCTCTGACGTAAGGAATTAGGTGAGGTCAGGGTCAGGGTCAGAGATCAAGCAGATTTGTGTGAGTGTATTTTCTCTACCTGAACACCTCCACCCCCCAACCTGCCACCGCGGTAAAGAGGCGGGGTCCCAGGTCTCGGGCAGGGTTAATGGGATAGCCGCAGTTGAAACCCATTGCCACTGCGATGCCAAGGACGGTGAATCCGATGAGCAGGGGCTCCATTCCTTTAGGGGCTCCTATGTTTTTCTTGTCCACGATGGCCAGGATACACAGCACCAGAGTGGCAGTGGCGATCACCTGCATCAGAAACAGTAACCATTAAACTGTGTGTGTGTGTGTGTGTGTGTGTGTGTGTGTGTGTGTGTGTGTGTGAGATAATCTATATACACAAAAGTGTGTGGACGCCTGACCATATGACGTTCATGTGCTTTTAGAACATTCCATTCCACATTTAGACAAAAATACCTCCACTCTGATGTTCTACTAGATGTTCCACTTGATTTTGGGCTGTCCTTGTGGAGATTTGTGACCATTAGATTGGTATGTAAATCTTTTTGAACATCCCATTCCACATTTGCTGGGAAGATGTTCCACTAGAATTTGTAGAGGTGATGAGGCCTGGGAATGTGTGCTCACATTCATTCCAAAAGGTGTTCAATATGGTTTAGGTTTGAGGTCAAAGATCTATAGCAGGCCAATCAAGATCTTTTACTCTAACTCATGTAAACCGTATACATTATGGACCTGGCTTTATGCACAGGAGCGTCGTCATGCTGGAACAGGTTTCTGACATCCAGGTTTGAGCTTCTTTCACAAAAAACATCCGACTGTGTGCCTACAACAGTCAGGGGGAAGAACCAGAACCACGTAATTGGAAATGTCGGGTGTCCCAATACTTTTGTCTATATAGTGTACACAGAGAAAGAGTGACATTTTTCTAGATTGGAAGATTTGGAAGGCTTCGAGTTTATTGTGTATTATTACAGATTATACTTCAGAAAGGTTGAATTCTCAAACCAGATCCGTAATAAAGATTTTTCCACTTGGATCTAGTAAAATCAAGTCATTTCTACATTCACTAGACTTCCATCCTGATTCACAGACACTATATTAGATACCATTTCTCTAATCTGACATGCCCATTGATTGAAACCCGATAAATAATGACCTGTGCCAAAGTATGAACCACTCTTTGAATTATGAAGCTGAGAGATTTCGATGTAGGAACTCCTAACATGCATACTTAGCGATGATGAATGTCTTGTCTAGCTTTAACAAAGGTTAAACCCGGAAAGTTAACTTTAACCCGGACCCCATGGGACCGGTGGGAAGAGGAGGATTGATGCCCAACTTGGATGCTTATGGTCTCCTATTGCATATGGGTCAGTTTAAGGTGAAGCTTCAGTAATGGTGATGTAGCACAGACACTAATTAGCTATCAATACTACACTGTGAGCAATATTAAACAGATGAAATGGTAAAAAAAAGAGAAAGATGTTAGCATTAGGGTGCTGTAGTAAGCATCATTAGATCATGTTTTAATGGCTTTAGAATTTTTTGGAAGATTCTCACAAGTTTGCAATGCAAATTTATGTACATATAGCTGTTAGCAAGAACCGTTCCAAAAAAAAAAAAAAAAAAAAACTCCCACCTCTCCCCAAAAGTAAGCACTCATACAGCTTCTCCAGCATTTCCCATTTCGTCCTCATTTGCTATTATAATCAGCTCCACTCTTCTGGGAAGATGTTCCACTAGATTTTGTGGAGATTTGTTGCCCAATTCATCCCAAAGGTGATCAGTAGGTTTGAGGTCAGAGATCTTTAGCAGGCTGAACAAGATCTTCCACTCCAACCAATTAAAAACATATATAGCCTCATGGAGCCGGCTTTGTGCACAGGGCTTTGTACATTGTCATGCTGGAACAGGTTTGGGTCTGAAATCCAGGTTTGGGTTTCTTTCTCTTCACTCAGTACTGCACCCAAAGCCATTGCATACAACTGTGTGCCTGGAAAATTGAGGTAACAGTTTGGGGAAGAACCACAAGCAAGGTGTTCCAATACTTTTGCCTGTATTCTAGTTTTGTAGAAATTTAAAAGCTCGCCGTTAGTATCAGGGTCAGTCCAAATGGTTTCCTCTTTTAATCAATTGGCAGACCGATAAGTCTCTTTCTGTAATGCATACCACTAAAATGATCTTGAACAAGGATCTTGCGCTTCTCCTACACCCTAAATCCATCTACATCTCTTTTGAATTTATCCTTATACCCACAGGTTTGCACAGAAAATATCTGGCAACTCATCAGGTACTACTGAGACTCAGTCTCTGGTTTCTTGTCCTGAAACCATTATAAAAGAATGAAATTCATCCAAACAGCACAGATTCCTGTCTCCTATGTGTGTATGGTATACAGTATTGAAGAGTCCAAAGCACATCTTCAGAGCAGATCCATAATGCTTTATAGTAGTGTAACTCAAACCATGTGTTTCATCACCTGATCAAAAAACCCGTTGAAGCCAGAGAGATGCTTTCCCGGGTAGCTGGCGAAGATGTTCGCGGTGGCATTTTCACCCATGACCAGCAGCTCGCCATTGGAGTAGTCCATGAAGGCATCTGTAGAGGTAAAGTGTTTGCTATTAGCTTTAAATAAAGGGTTTCTGGAGACACTGGAGAAGGTCTCATAGACAGTCTCATAGACCCTCAGCCAGAAATTTTTTTTTTTTCCAGGATTTTCTACCTGGATTTGAGGATTAACTCTGACTAAGTCACCAATCTGAAGACCCTACATTGCAATGCTAACCTGATCTACAATATATGAACAAAATTATCGGGACACCTGACTTTTTCAGCCATACAATATGTGTTCAGTATCATTTCCCCAGACTGCTAGCAGTAGGAGGTCAGCTCCATGAAGATATGCTTTCCATGGGTTGGAGTGGAACATTTCCTGTTATAGAGCTAACACCTCTCCTCACCTACATCAGTACCCTACTTTACTAACACCCTTATAGCTGAATGAGAAGAAATCTCCACAAGAACACTCCAAAACCTAGTGGAACATCTTCCCAGAAGTCTGGAAGTTATTATAACAGCAAATGGGAACTAAATGTGGAATGGGATATTTTTGTCAGGTGTCCACAAACTTTCTATAAAGTGCATTTACATTAATGTCATTTGGAGACGCCTTTATTCGAAGCGACATACAATTGAGCAGTCGAGGGTTAACGGCCTTGTTTAAGTACCCGGCAGTGGCAGCTTGGTGTTGCTGGGTTTTGAACTCATAACCTTCTGATCTAAAGTCCAATGCCTTAACCACCTTTATTCCTACACTAATAATGATTCTGATATGATCTACAGCTAAATGTGATTGGAAACTTATTTAAAACATTCTAGGGACCAGATCATTCCTTTTATTAAATATTTACTCACCATAGTACAGTCCAAACACAGCACAAGAGCCGGCAAAAGCACCAATGATTTGGGCAGCCACATAGACTGGCAACTTTATAATAGGAAGCCTGCCTAAGACAGCCATGGCTAGAGATACCGCTGGGTTTACATGTCCTCCTGAAAAAACAATACTACTTTATTTACTTTTCGGTCCAATACCATGTATTTTCAATACTACTATTGTTTATATCAATACAGATATCGATACCAGTATAATGTTTTTGAATCCATCATTGTAAGTAAATTGTGTAGAATGGATGGACTTCACTTTTACATTATGAGACAAACTTTTTAACGAAATAAATATCTATAACTGTAACATATACAGCTTCTACACTCAAGTCAAGTCAAGTCAAGACTTGATGAGTCTCCACTAGAGGGCGACCAAATGATCGGCCGGCCGATTAATTGTGCCAATTTTTTGCCATTTGTTAAAATCAATCGGCATCGGCTGATCGTTCTGCAAATTAGGCCGATTAATAGACAGGCGCTTCTGTGAGTAGCTAAGCGTTGTTGTGGAACATATAACGCTGCCTCTTGTTGCAAGTAGTAGCCATTTCAGCAGGTAACTTCCCAAGCACACGATTCTTAATCTAACCTTATATATTTCACTGGTTTAATATAATGCTACTTTTGGAGAGAGAATGAGAACAACTTTTTGGAAATGTATTGTTAGTCTTGACTTGACTTGACTTGACTTAAGTGTAGAAGTCAAGTCAAGAAGCTTTTATTGTTTGAAATGACAATAAAAGCTTCTTGACTTGACCTACACTCAATATATATATATATACTCCATATATAGCTGACGCATTACACAGTGAAATGAAACAACGTTCCTCCTGATTCCTGGTGCTACATACAACAACAATCACAGAAAACAGAAAACACAGGGCTAAGGACTAAGCACTCCTTTCCCTTTATAGGTTTTGAGAATAAGGAATGAGATAATGTTTTTTTTCTCCTTGAACTCCTTGAACTATTTCTGCTTCTTTGACTGATCAACTCTCCTGCTTTTGAAAAAAAATCTTTCAGAAGGTCTTTCAGAAAGGTTTCAGAAGGTCCTGGTTATAAAAGAATAATCCAATCGATATTTCTTCTCAGACTCAATCTTCTCAATACAAAACCTTAGGAAATGTGTCCTCGCTATAAATTCGTATTGTACACATGGCATCCTGGGAATTGGCTCTGACATAATCTTCCTAAGTCTTCTTAGTGTCTGTATGGAGTAGGAGTGACCCCATTAAACTCCAACGTACTATGAGGAGCTCTGCCAACTCTCGCTCTCCTCATCTCCAGCTCAGATTGATTTAACCAAGGTCAGATAGACAGGCTTTGGTTAATATTTATACATTTTTTTTTAATAAGTAATTCCCTAGTAGTCATTGTTTTCTCTTTTTTCCCTCCAAATAAAAAGGCACAATAATGAGTCTCCACTAGAGGGCGACCAAATGATCAGCCGGCCAATTAATTGTGCCAATTTTTTGGCATTTGTTAAAACAATCGACATCGGCTGATCGTTCTGCAAATTAGCCCGAATAATAGACATGCGCTTCTGCGAGTAGCTAAGCGTTGTTGTGGAACATATAACGCTGCCTCTTGTGGCAAGTAGTAGCCATTTCACCGGGTAACTTCCCTTGCACATGATTCTTAATCTAGCCTTATATATTTCACTGGTTTATTATGATGCTACATTTAGAGAGAGAATGAGAACAACTTTTTGGAACTGTGTTGTTAGTAAGACTTCAACCAGCTGTAGTTTAGGCTACAGGTTGGGAACCAAAACTGTTCAATAAATGTTATTAAATAAACATATAACTTAAGCAATTTTCTGTATCATTGCTTGTTGCTTAACTGTTCGATTTTATGAGGAAAAGAAAATCGGTCAAACATATCGGCCAAAATAACCGGCATCATATATCGACCATCAGCTGTTCTTCTTGTGAGGGATCTTGGTCCACTAATATATTCAGAACATCTCCATCTTCCTATTTTTAATTCTTACCACAGGTTTTCAGCAGGGATCAGATTTTGGATATGTACTTCCATCCATCCATCCATCCATCCATCCATCCATCCATCTATCTATCTATCTATCTATCTATCTATCTATCTATCTATCTATC